>BMAO01037953.1:0-79682 GCA_019973975.1 Trichonephila clavata | reverse complement strand
ATGTCTCCCGACGATGCAATATAGGCCTTACAACGCCTACGCATGTTGAGTATCAAATTATCAATCTGATCTTGGGGAATATTACACCACTCATCAAGCAATGCCCTTTGAAGTTCCGGTAGACAGGTGGGAGGGGGTTGACGGCTGCAATTCGTCGGCCAAGCATATCCCACACATGCTCTATTGGAATCAAGTCCGGTGAGTATGCTGGCCAATCCATACGGGTGATATCCTCCGATTGAAGGCATTCGTCTGCAATGTTTGCACGGTGAGGACGGGCAATGTCATCCATAAACAGAAATTCAGCACCCATGGGCCCCGAAACAAACGTACATGTTGTTCCAGAATGACATCCCGGTAGATGTGGCCTGTCATCGTTACACTCTGAACATGCAGGTCAGTTCTAGAACCAAGAATAATTCCTCCCCAAACGAGCCATCCTGCACCACCGTAACGGTGTCGTTTAATGGTGTTCTCTTGGTGGTAACGGGTACCTGGCGCTCTCCATATGAAAGTCCGGCGAGAATCAGACTGCAAACTAAACCTGGACTCGTCGGAAAACATCACACAAGACCACTGTTGCGATGTCCACAATGCATGCTCTCTACTCCAGGTTAATCGCAGGCGACAGTGAGTTGCGGTAAGGGGAACACATCTGACAGGCCTACGAGCATATAGACCAATGTGCCCTAAGCGTCTGTACACGGTCTGCCTTGAAACTGTCGTACCGGTAGCTGAAGAGAGCTGACGAGACAGGTCTGATGCTGTGCTCCGACTGTTTCGTTTGGCAGTAGCTGCCAAATACCGGTCCTCATTCGTTGTAACTCGGAGGCGACCTGTGCTGTAACATCTACTAACATTACCATCATCTTGGAATCGTTGCCAAAGCCTGGAGATGACACTCTGGGAGATTCCAAGTTCCTCGGATACTTCCAGCTGGGTACGTCCACATTCCAGTCACCCGATAATTCTACCACGTAAAAAATCATCCAAATGCTTCCTTTGTGCTATAACTATGCGGTTATTGCACTGAAAGGCTTTTAAAGCGTTAGTGAACAATTTTACTCCCTTGCTACCCTTCCTTATATACCCCTCTCTTACAGTCTCGTCATTGTGACGTACTATCCGCGCCATCTGGTGGTTTCCTGTAATTTGCGTATTCTTCTTCAAGATGTGTGTGATAATTCTACAGGTGAAATTTTTATTTCAGAGTTCAATTTCTGTGTGATTCTGAATGATCCTTAATTTATGGACATGAGTGTATTATACAGTGATTAAAAAGAACCATTCGGAAACAGGTTTCTTACAATTATTCTGAAAGTAGATATGAGTATCGTTACAGTTTTTTAGAGTCACGATTCGTTAGACATTTTATCATTCTTGTGTGTGTTTTTAACTGAAGAAATGTTAGCATTAAAAACTATAATATAATGCCCCGTTAAAAGTCTTTTTCGTTAATTAAAATTTACTTACATTTTTAGGATTCCATTTCAGAGACATTTTCCATTATGGAAATTTCCAACCACACTGAATCTACTAAAGTGTCATGTTATCGAATTACTCAACATTTCAAAAAATTTCGGAACTATTTTGTAAATCACTCCTCCTAGACTGATTTCAAAATCTTCAAAGCTATTTTTAAGAGGAAACGTGACATCTTTTTGTTTAAATCTAAAGATATATATTATTTATAATTAATTTTAGATAAATATACCCATTAGCACTTTCCCTTTAATAGAGTGTAAGAGGATTATTTGAATTTTATGATACTTATATTTCGAAATATGAACAATGTGGATAAAAATATCCTTTGGGAGCTAATTATGGTGTAGGCGGAAGGGGTATGAAATTACTTCCACATGTGTCATGTGAAACTAATCAATACTTTAATTATTATATTGTTTTATCAAAAGAGTGTGAGATGTAGGGAGAGGAAGAGACAGAGTTCCTTACCAAAAGGTGTTAAGAATTGCTAAGCGATGTAAGACCTTAAAAACTTTAAAAATATTATATTTAAGAAGCTTTTGACTTAAGATTATATTTGGTATTTTTAGTTTTACAAAAAAGGCATAGGGAAGTAATAATAGAATACAGATCTCCAAAATGTGCAGTGCAATCAGAGGCAAGATAAGCTCAAAATTTTAACAGCCTTCTCAGGGCGGGACACGAAAATTAGAGGAGGGATATACCAGCGCACATATGTTTATTGTACTTACCTTGTAAGGGATGAACTAAATCATTCCTTAGAGTGAGAGGATCAGAAGAAAGATTAGCATAATCAAAAATAACTTCACTTCACACTCAGTTATAAATAATAACACAAATTCTATTAACCAAAGTTAAGAGATGCACTCAAATACCAAATATGGAAAGCAGTAACGAGGTAAACGAGATACGAGAAGACTTTAAATAATCAGATCACTTACGTCTATAGACTGTATCTTCTAATTCTTAGCAGCCCAATCTAATTTGATTCCTAATTGACAAATCGTCAACTTTAATATTACAATAATCAGCTACGAAGTATCTACGCCTCACTTCCCGTTTAATTACATACAATCACTGCTAGCCTTAGTAGTTAAACCTCTCTCTCCTTAACTCGAAAGTTTAATCTTTATATACAAGCCTTAATTTATATACTTCTTCGAAGGAAGGCTTTCAATTGATTAAATTTTAAAAACCTATTTTCCCCCAAGAGTACTGTTAGTAAGAAGAATCCGAATAGACCTGTGACAACTTCACCGTTATGCAAAATTACGGTCACAGCGCTAATTATCATGTCACGTATGATATTCCCAATAATATTGTGACGATGGAGTTGGTTGTATAGTGGAGGATCCTCCATCTCCTCCTGAAATATTAAATTATATGATTTAGAACTATCCAAAAATTGTTTCGATTGTTTTCAAGTGTACATTGATTGAGCTTTTTGCGTGGTATCTCGACCTTCGGGAGGAGCCCCATTTTCAAAATTGGCCCTAGCAGCCTTCGCATCTCCAAATTTCATAAGTATATGGAGGTCTACATTGATAATCATTTTATCTTGGACCCCTTATTTTAACTTCTTTAAAGAAATTTTTCATACTTCCACCCACTTCCAGCGTGTAGTAAAAACTTCTGATCGTCAACATTTTTCTTTGATGAAGCTTTGGTATGCTTCTCCTGTCGAGCCAATTATCACTTATGGAACAGAAGGGTGGGTGGGGATGACCTTCTCTTAAATTCTACACTTCCTTCCAAATAAGTCCATCTAAAGAAATTACCTCTTAAAAATTACTAAAGCTTACAAAATCTCTCAACTGATGGACTTATTATTCTTTCCGAGGGACCACTTCTATTCATAGTACTATTTACATCCTTTTTAAGCTCCAAATTTGTAACAATAAGCAAGACATCTTCCCTGGCTTCATTCTCATCTCTAAATTATACACGAATCCTCGTAACTTTAACTTTTTTCCTTACTTGAAAAATCCCTCCGAAACATCTGAATTTTTTGACGTGGCATCTGTTCTTCAAGCAGTAGAGTGTAAAATTTAATGTTTAACTAACACCTAATCAATTGTATATTATGACTTACTCAACGTTTAGAAAAAGATACTAAACTTTACAGGTGATTATGTTAAAAGAATGTGATACAATTTTATCAGTGAGATCATTAAAAAATGTTTCATACCTATGCTATATATATAATAAGTTAAAATATTTTACTAGAAATTCTAATCTTATATATTTTTTTATCTAAATCATAATTACGAATACCCAATTTTGAAGCGCGTCTTATTTAATTTCTCATTAAAGGAATAAAAAATATATTTTTGATCTATTTATTTAGTTCCTCATTAAAAGGATTAGATCTTAAAATTTTGATAGAATTATTGACGATTTTTAGTAGAATATCTTAATCCCATGCAAATGCCTAACTCAGCAAATGAAATATTCTCTAAAATACTTACGTGATTTCTAAAAGTAACTAATATTTCTCTTCATTTGAGCATGTGTTTATATTTTTATAATACACTTTTCCCTGTTTCCCCCTTTTTCTGAACTTAGAAAGGAATAAATCTGCATTTTGGAGAGGATACAGAATTTCTCTATCTTGATGTCAAAATTATCTAAATAAACGAAGATTTGATTTATATCCAGAATTTATTTCCAGAATATCAGTCTTTCAATCCACTTGAAAAGGGAATGCAAATTTTTACGAAACTCAAAACAATATATTTCCTATATTAACCAGTTAGCTGTGGCGCCCCCGTTTGAGAGCACACAACTATGGGTATCACGGAAATCGAGCGATGACGAGTATATACGTCAACCACAGTGTAAGTGTCACTTTTAAAGTATAAGATCAAAAAGATAGATTTATTTTTATAAATCTACCCAATTTTATTTATAATATTTATTTATTTGGCTAACATAAACATATATTACCTACATATTACTTAAAATACGCACAGAAAATTAAATACATAGAAAGGTAAGAATTTAAATTACTCCTAATAAGAGTGGTATTCACCAAAACAGGGTGCTATACATAATGGGACTTTGAAAATTGAAAACCTGAATAAGAAACGAGCTTATGGGAGCGTATACGATGTTTCAACCGGTGTTTACGGGGACGCATGAGTTTTTCTTAAATGTTGCATAGTTTTTATTTATTTTTCTCTAGACCTGGGCTCAAAATATTCTAAACATCTTAAAATTTGAGAATATGTTTTATGTTTTTCTCGAAATTTACAATTTAAATAGTCAATGGTCACTATTTTTTTTCGCATGGCAAGCATACTCGTCATGATACAACATCCTGCCACTTCTCTATGACAAGTATACTTGTCAATCACAGTTAACTGGTAAACGATAAATTTTCTTCTTCTTACTCTGACTAGGCATGACAACTCTCTCACTACAGTAATATTTTATAAATAAACTAGAGCCCGCTGGGCTCTCCCCTTCCGTTAAACTCCCGCTCCACTGAGTATTTCATGATGTTGCATGAATATACTATATCGTTTAAGAATATATATATTGTTGAGGAAAAAGGAATACGATTGTATTGAAAAATATTTTTGCAACTCTCGCCTCTTGATTTAAAAACTTCTAAATAATTTCTGAAATTGAAATAGAATTATCCTTTGTGCTCTCGTAATTCGTGTGGAGTTCACCGAGTGGAATTCCGCAAAACCCATTTTTAGTGAATCTCTGTTTAATAAAAGAAACACTCTCGCTAAGTTTCATATCTAAATCTAATTGTTCAAAAAAGAATTTTTTTTATCAGTAAGCCTCAGTAACCACCTTTGAGAGTCGATTTCCATAAGATCTGTTCTTAGTGCATTTCAATTCAACAACAACAAAAAAAAAACATTCATACAAAGTTTCATTACTGCAGGTCTGTATTTCGAAAACGAGATTTTTTTTATTAATACGTCTCAGTAGCTAAACTCTCTTACCCCCATGGGAGTCAAATTACACAAAATTCGTTGTTAGCAGTTCTATATACAACAAAAGAAACATGCCTACCAAGTTTCTAGTTCAAACAGTTCGGAAACAAGAATTATTACCTATAACGCCTCTTAATCCGTTGCAAATCTTCTAGGGGGTCAATTTTTGCCAAACCCGTTCTTCGAGGAACTCTACTCCATGAAAGGAACTCTCCTACCAGATTGCAAGTTTGTTGGTCTAAAAGCTCAAAAACGGTGATATTTCTATATTACGCCCCTTAAATGAAAAACAAAGACCTAGTGCGGAGTAACCTTTGATCCACAGCTCATGCAACGACCTTGGAGGGAAACTTAACATAGCAACGTGCCTACCAAGGTAGAGTATTGAGTTATGGACATTGAGCTGGTTATTCTATTCACACACTCCAAACCGTGATCCAGAAGGTAGTCCTCAAAAGGCACAGCTCGGTGAGATCGTGCAATTTTTATCGATCTCAATGAATTCGTTACCAATAGCAGCGATATATGAGTGGACTTATCCCATGTTTGTCGTTTTTTGCTTAAGAGTTCTTAAGGTTTATTCATGTCAATGATATATGAACAAAATGAATTTATTGCTACTGCCATTTTTTTTTTTTTTTTTGGTCTACAGTGAACTTCCTTGTGTGATACCTAACTTTTTAAAACCATTATATTAAATCAATACGGGGTGTTCTCGAATTCGACCGACAAATTCTGAGTGGGGATAGTATGTAGCATGGGGACAACTAAACACCGTAGAACATAGAGGCACAAACCATGTTTAGTCGATGAAAATCACTATAATAGTAGCCGTTGGAAGAATGATAAGCCAGACGAGGGGAGAAGCCAAATGAATGGGAAAATTTGGAGCGACGTGGTAAGGTTGAAGAAAATTTGCATATATGCAAATTGTCCACTTTTCTCGGTATAACTGCAGGGAGAAGTCACAGAGCACTAGAATGTATTGTTCATGTATGGTAGTGCAACAGCACATTTTTCGATTGCGGTGCGAAACCACTTGTAAGATACGTATCCCGGGAGGTGGATTGCATGCGTTGGATCTGTTGCTTGGCCTCCACGTTCTCCGGACCTTAATCCCTTGGATTTCTTCAGGGGCCACCTTGAATCGCTTGTGTATGAGACGCTGGTGGCTGCAGAAGAGAAGAATCTCACGGCACGGATCGTCATCGTTTGATCTGATATCGCCAGCACACCGGATTTAATTATCCAAGTCCGACAATCCTTTGTCCATTGGTGATAGCTGTGATATGATCTGTTCTGACGCAGCTTCGAACAATTCTTGTGACAATCCCATGTCGTTGCATTTTTTTAGGTCAAACTGTGATGCATTTTTCGTATTTTAAGCATGCTTTACGTCTAATAAATTTATTTTTTGTCTCTTTTTGCCCTTTTCACTCCACTCGACATTTCACCTCTCCCTTTAGTCAAAATTACGTCGACTAAACTAGGTATCCGACCCCATGTTTTATGATTTGTCGTCCCCATGCTGCTTACTATAAATCCTCTGAATTTCTTTTTCAAATTCAGCTACACCCTGTACATGTAAGTGCTATTTATTATGGGGGTATATCTCGAGTTAAAGTTGTAAATAAAAACTTGTACGCACATATGTGTTTTTACTGTGATTCCAATTTTTAAAAGCGAACTTTCAAATAAACTTTATATTAGAAATTAATTCTACTTTTTGATGGTCAGGGTTGAAGTTTGTTGTCATAACGATAAACCTATCAGAATTAAAATATTTATTTTGATCTGTATTGAAAAAATAATTATTAGAGAAATTTGTTTACTGTGATGCAAATCTAGTTTCAAGATAATAATATGTATTATACGCGAATTAAATTGATTTGCTATTTTTAGGACAGAATTTCCAATATAAAAACACATATTTGCTGAATGTGTAAATGAATGATTTATAAAACTTGATCTTCTGATGCTTTATTACTCAGGTTTATTGATTCTAAAATGAAGTTCAAACATCTTCCTCGTGTAAACTGTTTGCATTATACGAAAACAACGTATGTAGCAATATCACGGTGATACAGAGAAATCTTTTGATAAGGGCATTTCTTATGGTACTAAGCATGTTTTGTTTCGAAGTACACAATATCATTTCTCATTAATTCATAGCACATTTTTTTCCGAATGTAATAAGATAAATGAGCGTGGAATCTTTTGAAATGCTAATACCTGTCTACTAAATATCTTTTATGACAAAAAATGGATCGACACTTATTTGAGGTGTGTGGGTGAATGCCTCGCATAATATGATCTATCACTTCATTCATATCAACGTTTGCTTAGGTAGAAATGAATAAGAAACTTGATTAAATGGGTGCATAACATAAATATCAATTGCTGTTGTTTGGGTGTTTACTTCATAGAACCGAAAGAATTTTTTTTAGTATAAAGCGATCAGAAATTGCATTGTTTGTCCTTCATTGAAAATTTTCTCAAAAGACACTAAGGAATTGATAAGCAGTAATTTTTTATATTAGTGTTCAGAGTAATCTAACGTATAAAAACTTCAACGATTACTTGCAACGTTGGGAAGCCTCTGTTCTTGTGCAAGCTTCTTCGAAAAAATTTGTTTGTGTTTGATATTTCACCTCGGATAAATTGGTAAGATGTAAATTGAAGCTTTTGTCACCTTTAGAGTCCAATAAAGCTCATGAACTAAAAATCTGTATCAACGAGTTCCTCAATACCTCAAGAAGTAGCAAATATTGAAAGACTTTTTACGATTGGATTAAATTTGCACGATTTATCTATAGTATTTTAAATAATGGGAGGCACTTAAGTTATTCAAACTCCTAAAATTGTGATTTTTGCCAAATTTTACAAATTTTTTATGATTTTATTTTATAGGCCATCTTATTGGCTTTATAAAAATACGAAGTTTAAAAATTTTCCGTTCACTAGAACAAAAAACTACAAGTGTTTTAGGAAAAGCAGATGTCATTCCTTTAAGCAGGATGCCATACTTTAAAACGCATTTTACTCGAAATGTGCCTTTTTAAAAATGCTCGAACGGGGACAGCGATTGCTAAAAAAGTTTTTAAAATAATTAATTGAAATTTTTTTGTATGTTCTGTATAATAATAGAAGTGTTTGAACCTTCAGATTTATCAAACACTGTTTTATTACAAAATTTACAGTCCCTTATGTGAATATAATCACTGCTTTTTTAAGCAATATCATATAGTAACTGAGATAAAGTGCTCTAGTTTTTGTAAAAATTAAAATATCTCTTATTCTGTGAAGGTCATTTCAAAAATGAAAAACATAACAACACATCAGAATTGAAAAATTGAAAATTTGTACATAAATTTTGTTACAGAATGAGCCGGGTTTACATTATTTTTTGGAAATTTCTACCAATTTGTTCCCATTTTAGAAATAATCTTTTATTTTTATGTTCTTAATTTTACATGTTTTTCTTAAAATGTACTATAAACAAATCTAAAAACAACAAAAAATATCCCCACATCTCCATTTTTAAAAAAAAAAATGTTGTCGCAAATAGTTGGATACTTTAAATCTCTAAATAGTAATGCCCTTAACAATTAATTAATGTATTATACTGTGTGGGCATAAGTATCAAAACCCCCTCATTCAGAAGTGGATCAGGAAGGTGATATAATTTAATGCGTAGCTGAAAGCTATAAATTGTTGGTAGGTGTTTGTCAGGTCATATAAGCAGGTCTTAAGGAGCAAAGTGATAACAGAAAGATTTCCTAATACTGAACCCTCAGCACCAGCAGCCGAAAGATTTTCGATTACGAGATACACCACTGGTCCCTTCCTCTTGAACCTGTTCCTCCCATCCACCAAAATAAGCAACAAAACCAGCCACAGAGGGTTAAGGGCAACTGCCGCATCCCTTGTACCTTGCGGAATCCAAAAATATTCGAAGCAGTCAGGTCATATTTATATGCATTTGTGAGACAACGAGTATGTCAGAAGAGTTTGAGGCATTATAGTGGAGTGCCACCTTTTTGGAATATCAGTTCGTGAAGCTTCGGGTGTTCTACAGAGGACAAAATCTACTACGAGTGATGAATACTGAAGTGGATATGTCTAGGCAATGAAACAGCAAAAGAGTGAAGCGAGAGACCCAAACAAATTAGTGAACGAAATCGTAGATCTCTGGAAAGGGTAGGAAAAAAATTGCAACTCCTCATTTCTTGCAATCACTCAGGACTTCAGATTGAATTACTTACACGCGTCTAGGTTAGTAGGGTGCACGGCGAGTGCTTTTAAAGTGACAGTATTTTGTTTTAAGTTCAAAATTACAAGGTCCTTTATTTACAGTTTTGTTTAAATCGCAAATAAGAATTCTTTTGTATTATAACGAGTGTTTGAGGCAACTTGGCCAGCTATAGTCTTTGCACCAACCAAAGAAAATTACAATGTCTTTTGTCAATAGTTCTCGTATAGAGGTAGAAGAGAAAACCCTTAGAATAAAGGAACAAACCAAACGTAAAAAAAAACAAATGTTTAAAAAATAATTTTTTTTTTGTAAGAATTATGTTTAAGTAATATTTAACCTTTTATAATAATTGTGCTGATAACTATACTTAAGATGAGCTATTTAGAGGACTATGAAGAGAAAAAAAAATTGCTTTTTTCATTTCATTTACTCAGCAAACACATGCTTCGTTTAAAAAAAAACTTTTTGTATTGACACAACATAAAAGATACGTGATATATAGATACGGTGCTATGAAATATTACTAGATAATGCTTCCCCCTTAGAATATTTACCCCATTTTTCTAACTTATATACCATTTCGGATTCTTTATTTTTCTTTGCAATAGTAAATAAAATTCCATTAACTACGACAAAGGGAGACGCAAATATAATATACTTCAACATATGTGACTTTTATCGAGTTGCATGCTTCCAGTATTTTCTTTTAAAAGTGTTTGACAAATCCAGTCATATAGCAAACGCTAAAAGTTAAGGTAAATTATGGAATAATAAATTGCAAAAACTATTGCTTTTGAAAAATGTGAAGCTATTTCAGTAAGATTCCCACTTTAATAACTAATAACCTAACTATACGTTGAGAGGTAAATTTTGAAATAAAAGTCAACTGTGTGCTTTTTATAAATGATATAAACTTTATGATTAATGCAAGGTGATATTTTTTTCTTTTTTTGAGATGTACAAATATATGGAGAAAGCCAATTTAAGATGCTATGTATTTTATAAAAGCAAATCTTATTTATATATATGTTTTTGAAAAGGTCTACAGAAGGGAAAAAATACTTGAAAGAGACGTTTAGTAAAGATTTACTAATGAAATAGAACTCTCGAGTTAACTATTAAAAATAATTAATGGTAACTGTAATCACTTAACTCAGAGTTATTTAAAACAATGGGACGCGGCCCCCTAAGTAGGCATGTTAACACTACGGGAAGGGGGCGAGCATATAAAAAAGTCGAAAATAAAAAATTATTTTTAAAAAATTTTAATTTACTGAAAGGTAGGAAAACAAAATATATTTTGACATAATAAAAAACAAAACGCTTTACACTGATATAATCCATATATATAAAGGAGAAAAGCGACTGACTGACTAATCACGATATCTCCAGAACCATTCAACCTACAGACCTGAAATTTGGTAGACATGTTCCTTTTATAAAGTAGAAATCCGCTAAGAACGGATTTTGCGAAATTCGAACCACAAAGGGCGTTACGGGGGGAGGGGTTAAGGGGCGTAAAAATAATTGTTTCCATTTTTAAACTACTCGACGTACAATCTTGAAATTGGGTAAGCCGATACCTTTCGTAGAGTAGAGATGCGCTACAATATGAGTTTGGGGAAAATCGACCCCCAAGAGGCGTTGCGGGGACTTAGGGGACGTTATAGATAACTATTTCCATTTTAAAACTATTAGACGCACAGTCTTTATGTTTGATAAATAGAGTAGAGATCAGCTACAAGATGGTTTTTTTGGGAAAATAGCACCCCAAGTAGCATTGCGGGGGGTTAAGGGGTGTAATAGATAAATATTTTCGTTTTTAAACTACTTGACCTACCTGCTTGAAAATTGGTAGGCATGTTTCTTTCGTGGAATAAATTTCGACGCAATCAATCCATCTTAGCGGGGTCTGCCCCGACGTCTATCTCCCACGGGCTTTGCCAGAAAGATTTTCTTCCAGCAACGAACTTTATTCATTCTAGCCAGATCACCAGTCAGCCCATTTAAGTCTATCTAATTTGATGAATTTTACAATATCAGGTTGCCTGTAAATTTTATAAAGATAATCACTCCGTAATATCTTATGCAAGAAGCACATTTGAGGCCATTAATTAATTTTTGTATTCCAACTTATCGAAATTGTTGGCCAAATGTAACTAGTGTGGTAGTGGTTACATTGTAACTAAAAATAAATGTTCTACACCTTAATATCCTGTTTTCATTCCCACATTATCGGATGCAGAAGCCATCGTCGTTGCACTCTATATCCCCAATAGATTAGGATATTACTTTTGTTGCCTCGCTCTATGTCTCTTCCAATTAATTAATTTCTTTATTTTTAACTGATCTTACACAAATATTTTACAATCTTCCTAAGCTTTCAATAACGTGGGGGTATTTCAATTCTGTACACCCTATGGAGAGGTGTATTAATAATTTGAATCGAACAACTAGCCGCGCTCACCCCAGCATTATTGATACGTCTTCCTTTCCGTCTTAAATTTCGCTCTATATTCGAAATTTACTTTAGTCTTGCAATTAACTTCTATTCCAGACCACAACCTGATTAAAATATTCCTACAACTGCTAAATTTTCTCGGTCGCCGCCTTAATTAGACTAGCTGGAATATTTTAAAACTCTATTAATAAACCTTTTGTAAAAGCAAATCATGCGGATAATACTGACATTTGGGCCTACTGCCTAACAAAACAATTATTAAATACTAATGAGGCACCTTCAAAACCACTTAAGTACTCGGCTAAATTATTTGCCTAAGATTCACTCACGCAGCTTTTCAAAGAATGAAACAGACCCAGAAAATTCTATCAACACTCAAAATACCCTCAAGATAAGACGACACTAAATTAATTACAAAGTAAAATTTAACAAAAGTTTATACATATAGACAAAAAGTCTGGGAAGATATTTTTATTTCTTTGAACAAGGACAATTCCTTTTAAGGAACTGTTCTGAATACTGAACATTCAGGTAAATGAGTTCCAGACCTCAGCTGTTAGTGACTCTAAAGTAATGTACCATTATTGGCAAGACTTTTCACACTGATTTTTTTCTTTCATTTTCTCAGCATTTAATATTTTTCTGCCAACACATATTTCATTTTCTATCTCACATTAGTATACAATTACACATTTTGCAGTGCATTGTGCCTACTTTTAAAAATATAACTGATGGGTTCAGGCACACACATTTTGTACGTAACTTTCGAATTTTTTTTCGTACGTGCGTACGAAATCGAAATAATGCCCGTCAAGCTTTTTTACTTTAATTTTTCAGTTGTTTCTTTACAGAAATATTTTCATTTACTTAATTTCATGCGAATGAATGAAATACATAAAATACTGAAACACAGGCATTTGATATTATTTTAATTCTCCCAAAAAGAAATGTCTTTATGAGTTAAATTGTGTAATGTCTGCTCAAATATAATCCAACAAAACTTTTTTTTCTGAAATATTAAAGTAAAATATCCCTTAACTTTCATGTATAATAGGAAATATATTAATATTCTACAGAAATGCTAAACAACGGGAATTAGAATTATGTTGATATAAATAATAAAAATAATATTTTTCCAATAAATGATTCAATTTTCGTTTAAAAAGTAAATTTACTATATAGTTTGGTTTAAATTTTCATAAAAAGTATATATTATGGAAAAAATAATATAATTTATTTCAAAAGCAATTAAAAAATCGAAGGAATAATTAATGATCAATGCGAAACTGAAGCTTTTAAAAATATAAAAATATTGAGTAAAAATACTTATTAAATATAAATTCTTTTTTTTACTAAAAGAAATCTAGAAAAAAAATAGGGCTAAAAAAATTGTTGACTAATCAAAAAGTTAATAAAGTTCAAGCAATAAATAAATTTGAGCAACCATCTCCCCAAAGAGCAAAAGAAAATGCATTGAATATATTTATTTTTCATCTGTACTGTGATATCATGAATATAAAGCAGTTAAAAAAATTAAATTTAATAAATGCATTAAAAATTTCAAAGTAATTAAATTGGATTTGTGTAAATAAATCCAAGGAAAAAAAATCTAATAACATTATTTTCTTCCGTTTAAGAAATTAAAGTCCTTTTCTTTTTAAATCAAAAGGTGAGGGCTATAAAGATGTTTTAGAATACAGTTTATAGATTAATGCTAAGACTTACATAACAATAACTTAATGTATATATGTGTGTCAGTAGCGCACACAAACATTTTTCAAGGGGGGCAGTCCATGGTGAAAGTCCCCCAGCTCGTATCATACCTCAAGACAACACCAATTGATTCTTCTGATTTTATCAATTTTGTTAACAAAAAACAGAAAAAATAAATTTTTTAATTAATAAAATAAATTGTTAATTACAAGTACTTATATAAATTTACGTTATATATATATATAGGATTATCATCAATAAAAAAAAACCCTCAAGGGCTTTGGTGAGGGGTGTCCGGATCCCCAGGACACCCCTCACCCTTGTGTGCACCCCTGATGAATGTAATAATTCCCTCTAGGATCCTTTTAATTCTCTGGTCTAGTCCTTCAAGACAATTGTTTAATTATTTTGATTTGCCTGCCCACATGGTCAGGATTTTAGACTTAATCGAAAAGTACGATTCCATCAGAAACTCGCTCCCACCAATTTCTGACCAATCGTCGCTTCTGTTAGGAAAGAGTTACACGACCTTCACAGACAGTTTAAAAAGCAAGAGTTCTTTGTGTACGCTCTCTCTTTGTCTTTTGTATCTTTGTCTAAATTATGTGTAAATAGCTGAGCTCTTTTACCTTTTGTGTTTTATGTGTTAGTATGCTTATTGTGATATCGTAACGCTATTGATATTTAATGTGAAAATAAAGCAGAGTTAACATAGCAAAGGACTGCCTAGTCAATATAAAAAAATATGAAAGCATAAACAAAGTCACCAATATTCATCATTAAAAGCCTAATAGTCACTCGTTAGGATTACGACATATACATACAGTCAAGCATAATGAAATATCCAGCGAAGAGGGTTAGTAACGGCTAATAATGTTATTGCTGTCTATAACGTATTTAATATGCAATCAGTTTTCAAAGCAAGTTTCCAATTATATGGATAGTTTTCATTTCGGGATTTTATGCCCAAAAATTAATTGAGAAGCATTTAAAGGTTCTTGGAAAAAAATTGCTTGCGAATTATTTTCAACTTATGCTTACATATGAGTAAATATTTAAAAAAAATGTTCAAAATTTTAGTTCCAGTTACCAATTGAATCATATATCTTAAAAAAAAAAAGAATAAATATTTATGGAATCAGTGAGTAAATATTAATATTTAAAATTTTTCGAATGATTTATTATAATTTAATTTCCTCAAAATTAGGAATTTTAGAATTTATGACTCATTTCCCCCTTCATCTTGAATAAAATCGAACACCTTTATATTGTATTTTTCGATATGTTTTGTAGATGATAAATATTAATTTATAGAGGCAACATAACATTTTCTAACTTTATATTTTATTCAACAACTAGTTCTTACAAGTGTTGCCAGTTATTCTAGTATTTTAAACGGTTCTGTATCAGAGAACGTATAATTTACGCTTTCTTCCCTCTCCTGCAACAAATCTTAATGTTGAGCATTTAATTTCAAGATAATAAATTAAACAATTGGATTTTTATAACTGAAATTGAGTTGTTACAGTTTCTTGGAAAGTCTTCCAAAGTGAGAACAAAATAGCGAGAAATGATTCAGTGGTCAATCTATAAAATGTGGCAGTATGTGTATCACAGCAATACATATTGAAACTTGAATGGAATAGTAGGAGTTCTATGTAGGTATATATTTTAATATAGAAGTCGTAACATATACTTATAGAGCTCTCTCATTTCTCGACCCTTCCATTTAAGCAAATTGACGTAGTGCGGAAATTAAGAGATTGAGTGCCAGAGCTCTGATGTCCTTCTCATCACTTGACAATGATGAGCAGAGTGTTTCATAATAATGAGGTCCGTCGGAAATAGCTCTCGTGTTCCTTTAAATATGACGTAGACTCATTTACACTCCTTTCTTTGCGCTTCACTTTAATTTTTAACGAAGTAAAAACGCTTTTCATTTCAGATTTCGGATGTGAGTGAAGCAAAAGCTGGGGGGATAGCAGCATGACAGTCTGATTTATGTACTCTGATTCACTATCTTTCTATCACTTTTTCTATTCATATTTTTAATTTTACTATCTCTGTATGTATTTCTTGTTTTCTAGGTAATATTTGTTTAATGTCACCCAAATTATCTTCTGTTTTCAACAACTAAGCTCCTGTCCGAGATATTTTGGGGGAAATCTGTGTTCCTTCGTCTTATCTAGCTTTCTACATATCTGGACAATACTATAGCAAGTTCTAAGAATTTAATCATAGTTAAGACAGTTATATTAATTAACTATAGATACAACAACTGAGCAAGTATTTGGATAGTGAGTTAAGAGATGCATTTATATGTGAGTTGATAATCCCAAATATAAGTCTTCGTTTGCACTTAAAGCTTAAGTTAATGTCTTATAATATTTACAAGTTAATTCTGCGTGTCCGTTTATTTGATTGTTGTTTAGGTTTATTGGTTTGAATAGGATTCTTTCTCAAAAATATTACCATTCCTAAAATCTTATAAGCTTTTAAGCAACTGAACCTGATAAAAAAAACAAAAAAAAAATCATCTTTACTTAAAGGTTGTCTTTGGATAATGTTAAAGAATAGAACCCGAATTCGGAATATTTTTTCAGATATAAAAGTGCACCAACACTAATATTATATTCTGGCTCCGGTGCCCTGAAGATATAATCCGTAATGCTATATAAGGTATGCCTTTACATGTTAAAAGGAAAAAAAATAATTATTTATAAAATATTTCGAAATTTTAAAATGACACTATATTACAAACAAATATATGAGTTACAATGTTACAAATTTTTATAAAAATTAAGTCGTTTTTTTTAGTTTGAAAATGTGCTTCGTTTTTAGCTCACGCTTGTATATATGGCGATAACAGCCTTAACAAAGAATTTGTAAACTGTAATAAAGCCAAATTCAAAAACATTTGCAAAATATGCATGTATCCTGCGGCAATAAAAAAAATTGAAATTTGAAGTAAAGTTTTAAACTTTTAATCAAGAAAAATTTATATCCTTCAAAATTTAATCCGTTTAATCAAATAGCAACTGGCAAATGAAACTTGTCAAAAAAAAAAACAGGAATATTTTAATAAAATAATTGTTCCATACACACTAAAATTTAAAGAAGTACTGTATGTTCCGGCGTATAACGCTTACCTATACTTTCAAAATGTATTTTCTATGTTTAATGTATGATCGCCATACAACGCGCTCCTTTTTTTCACGAAAAATCCTGAAATGCTGTTATTTTATGAAATATATAAATCGTGTGAGAGTGAATATAGTAAAAGCATAGAATGAAATTAAACTTATCATAATTATTAAGTCATTTAAAAAATGTAGTTTATCTAAAAATCTAGAGGGGGAATGGAAGATGGTTATATTTAATAATGGAATAGATTAACAGTGAAATGAAGTAAAATTCAATGATGTACACACAGATATAAGGCAAGGCGAGAGAGCACGATGATATTTTTTAATGTTATCCAATTAAGAAGGTTAACAAGGAATAACATTATGTAAGCACGGTATTTTCATACATTTAGAAATCCCTATTTTTATGCTTGTCTCTTCTTTGTTTTTAAAGCTATCATTTTTATGTTCCGCGTATAACACACCCCCGTAAATTTCGATCGTATTTTTTGTGTTAAAAGTGTGTGTTGTACGCCGGAACTTATAGTAATCGAAGTAAATACCATTTCTGTAGAATTAAGTGAGGCCGCGTAGCCTAGTGGTCACAAGGTTCGGATCGTGGCTGGCATGCATGAGTTCGAGCCCATTATCACTGAAGACCCGCCGCTTAGGGGACCGATGCACTTAAAATCAGTCAAGGGCTCAAACGTCCTACCGTTAGTGTGGTGTAGTAATTAGGAGAGGGGTGCCAGCTCAGGTGTCGTCCCCGTCACTTGACAATGGCTCAAAATTACGAGGTCCATCGCTCAAAGCCCTCGTGTAGCTAAACAGTGCAAAGTTAATGTTCACTCACTCAATGTAGAATTAAGTAAAAAATGGTATAAATGAGTGAATTTGTCAATATCATGATTTATACATGTTTGGATATTGAGTGCAAATGAGTGATAATGGTAATTTATTGATAATAATAATCATGAGAATAAATGAGTGAGACTGATTGAGTGTATTTATACGAATACACTCATTACAGAAAAAAAAAGGAGGAGAGAGATCCTTCCAGAAAAAATCGTATGCATTTTTTTTTATTTCGGTCTTGTATCGAAACAAGTTGTCTCAACATTACACAAACTCTGATTTTTTTAAATTAGTAGCAGGGGAGGAAAAAGGAATTGTTTTTTTCTTTTATCATCGTGGAAAAAACATTTATCACTGCCAGCATAAGATATTTTACTTCTGTGTCCATCTTTCCTCTTTACATTCCAGTAAAATAATATAATGAGTCTTTCATTCATTATTTACTGGAAAAAAATATTTGTTCACAATTTATAGATTTACTGTGCATTTTTCATACTTTAGATATGATAAACCTTTTTTTATTTAAATAAAAGTAGAATTTCAATATCAATTATTTTTATATAACGCCAATGTAATTCGTCTTTAAGAAATATCGGAAATAATTGTGGGAAAAATAAAAATAACGACTGAGATACTATATTGAAAAACAATCAAGATTGCACGTCTTAAAGATCCCTTTATTTTAAAAACATGTATTTTTTATTGTAAAACTGATAAGCAAGAGAGAATTGTTTTATAATCTATTTTTTGAAGCTTACAAGAAGCCTATTGTCTATTACGAAATAATTTTTTATCACATTTCGGTGACTATTACGTCTGGAGCCCTGATTTTGAAAAAAAGTGTATAAATGAATAACTTTTTGATATTTAATGCCAGTTGAATTAGCATATGCATATAAAATTTTTTTAAGAAAACTACAAGGAAAAACTATTTAAAAGCGATTTTTTTGGCAAAAAGGGAAGAAAACTGACACATTTTCAAAACTTTCTCCTTATATGAAAATTGCTTCTATGATAATAGTATTATGCCTATATACTTGGTAGGACACAACAAAAAAACGAGACTGGTCCAATAAATCCTTGTACTTACAGAATCGGTTCTCCCTTGACAGTATCACCTTCAAAGTAGTTCTGCATTTGGTGCTGCCATTGCTGGTAACAGTTCTGGAACAAGGGTTTTGGAAGTCCCTTCAGGAGATTCTTCTTTTCTGCCTGGATCTTTTCAACTGAGCTAAAATGGGTTCTCTTTCAGCAAGACAAAACTGTAGGAAATAAAAAAAAAGTCTAACGTGGCCAAAAGAGGTGAATAAGGAGAAAAAGCTATCATAGTAATGTTTTTGCTGGTCAGAAACTGCTTGACAGACAGGGCCATGTGAGCGGATGCATTATCATAGTGCAACAGCATCATTTTCCATTTTTGGTTCTTTTTTCCCCATAATTTTTTATGAAGTCTATTTAGTACTTTAATGTTGTCACGTTGATTAACAGTCTGACTTTTGATGTGAGTAGGAATCAACTCATATCACGAATTTTGGCAATGTTTTGTCTGTAACCGCTGACCTTAGGTGCCCAGCTGGTTCATCATCTTTCGCATTGACCCTTCACCCTGAAAACCTCTTATACCATTCAAACACATATGCACTAGACAAAGTTTCATCTCCATAAGCCTCGGTTAATATTGGATATGTCTTTGTGGCTTGTTATTTCGACATTTTTCCGGCAGAATACAGTTGCACGTGTTCACTCAATGACGCAGTGCTTCCAACTGATGCGATCGATTAAGACGAAACGGACCACATGGATAGAGGAGGTATGTGGTATGACGTCACCAAAACAGTTGTTGCCAACTGCACTCTTTTTTCAAGCTACGCACTTAGTCTCGCTTTTTTATGTCACATCTTGTATAGCTTGGACTTCTATACTACGATTGTTCTAAGAATTTGAAAAATTCAAATTGTTTTTGGAGTTACGATCAACTGTAACAATAGCTGGTGTTTTTTACTAAGGTTTCTCTATTCTGCAGTAATAAAATAGAATAAAATCTACTTCTGAGTTATATATTTCAAAAAAAGTCCCGGTACAAAAATCTTAGCTATAGGCTAAATATCATTATAGAAGCATATTTAATAAAAAGAGATTGTTTTGAGAATATTTCAATTCGTTATTCTTTTTTGCCATAAAACTGTTGTTAAATAATTTTGCTTTTAATATTATTTATAAAACCTTTGTATATGTATATTCTTATTTTCATCTGACATTAAATATAAAAAAAATATCCATTTATATATACTATTTTTCAAAATTAAAGTTCCGATGTGTTTCAGTAACCTTATTTGCTTATTCACCTTGTAGGCTTTTGACAATAAAATGGAGTTCTAATCTATGTTAAATTAATATTTTATGTTAACACCACACTTGTTTATACTATGAATTCTTTTCCGGAGACTTAGCGGTTTATTTGAAAATAATACCAGTACACATTTAGTGATCGAAATTGAAGTAAGTTATTTTTCAAGCAACTAACTACATTTTCTGAAAATAAAAGAGAAAATCAATTTCCTATTACACCAAAGAAAAAAGAACAGCATGAATAATTTGCTACAGAATAAAGAGAAAATTACCTGTCACTCTTTTTTATTTTAATTTACGGCCTAAAACTAATCTAAGTAGCATCGACTGAAATCTAATATTATGTTACAGAAAAATTCTTACGTGGAATACTTTTAGGTCAAATTTTTTGGATAAAAAAAATAAAAGTTTAAAAAAAACACTTTAGACAAAAATAAAATTAATTAGCTTTTTAAAAAGTTATCTAACCCCTGATAACCAACTGAAAACACATCGTTCGTCCTTAAAAAGAGCAATTTTTTGAAAAGAAAAGGTTCTCTGTCCATTTTTGAAGATGTGGCATATTTTTTATGCTGTACTATCGATGTAAAAAATCCTCTGAGGTGGTGTGGCATGTTGAATCAAAAAGATTACACGAGACTTTATGGAACGAATTTAGCAAAGGCAGTAATATAAGCTTATCATGTCTAGTTTAGGACAGGATACAATTGATTATAGCCCATGTTGTCGATTATTTCGAAAACGGATGAGACAGAAGTAGTCAAGATCGTGTAAGGTGTGTACACTCTTCCTTCGTTGCAGATGGGTCTTTTGATCAAGTTATACTAAACAATTCAAATCTTATCTTGTCAGAGTTATTAAAATCTGATTTTGATTTACATCAAACTGATACAAATCGAAAGCTACTGGCGACGGACCTCGTAATTTTGAACCACGATCAAGTGATTGGGACGCCACCGCCTGATCTGGCTTCCCACTTTCCAAGCTTCTACAGCATTCCATTGGAAGGACTTCTACAGATTTAATATGCATGAACCTCTCTACACCGAGTGTCTTCAATACACATTCAACACTTTGTTTTTCATTTAAAATATTATTTTAGTTGATGCGTGATTCATCTCTAACATAAAAATAGCAAGAGGTGCTAAGTAAGAATGGCGATATGTATTATCTTCCATTGTATACATTTTGTGTTTTTTTTTCATTTATTCATTAAATGATTAGGATGTTTGCATTAAATTATATATCCACAAAAAAATCATTAAATCAGTATATTAGAATGAATCTGTGGCAAAATATTTGTAGATGAGAAAACTGCAGTATGAGGGACGATTTTACATATTTAATATTAAACTATGCACTGAATGAGGCTAGCTTAACATTTATAGGAATATTTGATGCTTTTAGTAAAAGGAAATTTTTATTAGCAAACAAAAATTTTCTGCTGTGCCATTTCTGTTATACATTTAATTAAAACATTTGTCGTAGCCATTGAATAAAATAAAGAAGTTTATAAAAATATAAATATTACTTACGGCCAAATATTTCGTAATTTTATGATAAGATTTACAAATGCTCAAGCATTAAAAAATAAACGTATTAAAATGTATGCTTGTTACTTTAAAAAAATATAATTTTTTAATAAGAATCAGTTTTTTTAATATAATTTCACTTATCTATCAAACCTTTTAGCGAAGTAAATTCTTTACTTTAATGAAGCTAAAAGAGGCATTTGAAGATACAAACAGAGAAAATCTTTTTCCAATATTATACATTCAGAATGTAATTTGAGATACGCAGAATTTTTGAAAGTTATATACCGAATAAAAGAAATGATATTGAGAGATAGAGAAATTTGAAACGTGTTTTGGCTTATTGTCTACAGTTACTCGTGGAAAATTTAAAAAAAAATATATTAAATTAAGTCTAACATTTTAGGTATCCGAATACTTGCGACGACTTTTTAAAAAAAAAATTAAGATAAAGATTTTTTTGTGGTTTTTAGATTTGTTTAGAACATGCTAGAATTGAGATAAAATGCTAAAATTAAGAAGAGAAAGAGAAATTATTATTACTATAATGGGAAAAAAATTGGTAAATATTTACAAACAAACAAAATATAAACGCAGCTTATTTTGTACCAAAAGTTTCTGAACAATTTTTCAATTCTGATGTGTTGCTATTTTATTCATTTTTGAAATAACCTTCAGGATAAAAAATATTTTAATTTTTACAAAAACTAGAGCACTTTATCTTAGTTATTATTTGAAATTTCTTAAAAAACATTGATTATATTCATATAAGGGACAGTACATTTTGTAATAAAACAGTGATTGATAAATCTGAAGGTTACAGCACTTCTACTATTATACAGAGCATGTAGAAAAAATTCAGTTCATTATTTTCTGAACTTTTTGAGCAATCGCTGGCCCCGTTTGAGCATTTTCAAAAAAAACACACATTTCGGTAAAACGCGTTTTAAATATGACATCTTGCTTAAAGTAATGTCATCTGCGTTTACCAAGACACTTGTAGTTTTTGTTCTAGTGTACGAAAAATAATAAACTTGGTGTTTTTATAAAGCTAATATAATACGATCTATGAAATAAAATTATTAAAAAAATTTGTCAATTTCTGGCAAAATTCATAATCTTTGGGTGGTCGAATACCTTTAAAACTAAATTTTTCTTATGGAAATGTTTTTGCTTCCATAGCAACAAAGAAAACTTTAATAATAGTTACATTCAATGATGAAGAAATATTTTACAGATGATACAGCTAAATGCAATGAAAGTTGCCACTTAAAAAGAAATTCGAATGCACGTGAAGTTGAAGATTTTCATGTTTAAAAGTTTTATACCGTTTCTTGAAAAAAAAAAGTCTTGAATTTGATATTTTTCAAACGTCAACTCTTGCTCCATCATTACAGTACACAAATTAAGTAATTTCTCGTTTTAATTCAGACTGTAACTGCTGAGTTTAATGACCAAATTTGTGAATGTTATGCTAAACAATTGTTCAAATCATACAGGAAGAACCTTCAAAGGGAAAAGTTTAAATGTTTTTATTTTGGTAGAAGACAAAGTGAAAAGAAGACATTCAAAGACCTCTAATGAGAAAACTGGGACCATGGAAAGAAACTATGACAGTACAGAATGAAAACAGTATTTTATAAAAAAAAATACCAGAATTTTAAATTCATAAGTGAGATTTCTTCTTTTAAACGGATCAGTAAATCTCGAGTAAGAAACGTCGCTTACAAAAAACGGTTTTCTTAAATTTTTACTGAAGCCATGACCAAGCAATTTTTATCATTTAATTCTTTGGATGTTTTGAACAGAAATTTTACTGTAAGAAAGAAAAAAAAGAAACGCAAATCTTTCAAAGTTAGTGTTAGAATCCAAGTTTCCGAATAGTTCGTACAATTCACATTCATTCAACGGGATGTCTGAATTTACGTATCATCATGATGTGTGTTTTTTTTCCAAAAGTCGTGAAACAATCCCGTGCTGCCCTTTTAAATTTTGGCATCTTTTCTTTTTCAAAAGGTATTTTTAATCCCTTCTCCAATTTACTTCTCATTTACAAATAAACGCCAAGCATCCATATTTGTTATTAAAATTTTCAACAAAGCCTCAACCTGTAATTTGAATTAGTCATGTACGAATTTCTGTACCATTCTAATTTTCCAAGCAAAAAGAAAAAATGGCGCGGAAAATGAGACTAGCACAGATAGTATGCAAGATGATAAATGATTGAAAAATTGTGTTAGCTTCCGACATAGGATTCAGATATAAAATAATCATCGTTGGCGTCTGGCGTTTTACTTTACATCAATTTGATCGGAAAATATTCCTCATGTTTCAGAACATTTTCTCCCTCATAATGACAAGTTTAAAAAGAACATTAATCCCTTTATATCAATTCGGCTTGTAAACGAGATTTGAATTTTTGATAAATGTCTCAAGAAAACTTAGGAAAATAGACAACAGAAGTCAGCATGATTCCATATTTATGTAAGTATCAGAGCCCAATTGACTTCCTTTTTGTTGCCCGTCTCGCAACTATCCATTTTGCTGCAAATGATAGCTATTCTAGCTTGTGATAGGGAGTTCAGTCATGTAGATGTATTATAAAAAAAACATGTAGGTACCCTACAATCTTAGTTCCTAAGTCCTACAGAGTTGGCAATTACACTAATATGGCTATCTTATTCTTGACCTATATTGTCTTGTATTTCTTTTTATAGCTTTGCTTCATTAAATTTATGTCAATTTAGTATAATATTAGCTATATAGCATGAAATATTAAAGTATAATGCATAAACATTACAAAACAAAACATAAAAAACATAATAATTTGTATATATACACAAATGTATACAAACTATGTGTGTGTTGTATACTTCTGCAAAAAATACTCAACAATTCTCCAAAGTAATTATATAATAAAAATTTCGACCCTCTACATAAAAACAGATAAGGAAAAAAAAAATTCCAACGAAAATGGCTGGGCTGAATAGCGGATTTTAGCTAATTTTATTGGCACCAAATCTCCTCATACGTTTATATGGTAATAAGATGGATTCCTCATTGAAACTAAAAAATAAAAATAAAGAAAAAATCATGAAATTTTAAATGGAAATAAAATTAGATCACCATTTAAAATCTAGAGTAAAAGATGGGATAAATTGTGCCGAGTAATCTTCAATATTATGGGGTGGGGGAAGAGCATACATATTAACTGAATTGTTAAAAATAAACAGAAAAAAGAATATTTAAAAAAAAATATTGTACAGACACAGATTAAAAATCAAACTTTTTTTTTACAAAAGAGAGGTATAATATTTGTGTGTAAAATATCAAAACATTCTACACATTGAAAATAAATACACAATAAATGTAATTGAATTCAATCATAAGAAAACTCATAATACGGGCATATAGCAGATAGAAAATATGCCTATATTTAACTCTTCACATATATGGGGCTTCAAACAGATAACTAAGTTTGTCGATGCAATATATTTGTCTTATTTTCCTTCCCCTTTTTTTACTTATTATGTGTCTCCAGCATAATAGCTTTCAAAAAACAAGATGAACCACCTCCTTTTATCCCAATATGTCTTTAATATGTCCTCTAGTTTCCATTCTTTTCTGAGTTTCACTAAAACCTTCTCAGACATGCGGTAGTGAGACTGATTAGATTGTGGATACTAACTTATATCAAAAACTTTCGTTATGGTATTTCTCATGGATAAGAACATTGTTGCATATACTCTTCGGCATTTATGATAGAAGTTCACGTATTGGAAGATATATACTACATATATAAATAACGTATTTTTTAAAAATTTCTTTGCAAGTAGTTATGTGCATTTTTTTGGTCACAGAAGGAATGAATTAAATACTGTCACTATTTAATTGGTTTTAATGACGCCTTGTTTCTTTCTTTTTGCTTACGAAATTCCCTGAATTAACTTCTAAAGGTATTTTTGGTATGCCTTTCAATGGATGCTCCTTTTTATCGAAGATTTTTTGTTATTATCCTTGTATATGAAATTATCCCTTTTTGTTTATTTTTTTACTTAAAATTCCTATTATATTGTCTTGTCGATAGATGGGGATGCTTAAGAAAAGTAATGTTAGCTTTAATATCGAATTCTTTGAAATAAGGGTTTTATTAGTAAGTTTTCTATATATAAATTATTAGCCGTTATTCACTCTCTTAGCTGAGTATTTCATGATGTATGGATATGCACTGTTGATATATATATATTATTCATATCTAAATCCTAGCAGTAAATGTTCGATTGTTTTCAAAATCATTCTTATAACCCTTACCTCTTGATTTAAAAAGGACAGAACTTTAATTTCTAGAATTGAGGTAGAACTATATCTACGCTTCCGTAAGGCTTTCCACCAGCGTGAATTTCTACTAAACCAATTTTAGTGGATCTCTACTAAACCAGAAAACACCATGCTTGCCAAATATTAAGTCTTAGTTTAATAGTTCAAAAATGGGATTTTTTTATCAATATGCCCTGTGATCTCCATTGCTAGTTGATTTCCGAAAGACCCATACTTAGCAGATTTCAGCTCAACAAAAGAAACATGGATACAAAATTTCATTACTGTTAGTCTAGTAGTTCGGAAATAGAAATCGTATATATATATATTCGTTCCAGAAACTCCCCGTCTCCTCCTCATACGAGTGGATTTTCGTAAATTCCGTTCTTCTCGTGAAAATCTATTCAATACACACACACACAAAACTTGTTTACCTAATTTCAAGTATGTGGCTCTAACAGTTAAAATATAGGACTTCTGTTTATCTACAACACCCCTTACCTCAACTAACACCCCTTGGGTTCACAAAAAACCTTTTGTAGCAGATATTTACTCCATAAAATGAACATGCTTGCTAAATTTGAAGTCTGTAAGTCTTATAGTTCAAAAACGAAATATATAATCTATAAAGTTCCTTAACCCCTCGCAACTCCCTTTGGATTTCGATTTTCACAAAACCCTTTCTTAACGAATATCTACTTCATAAAAGGAATATGCCTGCCAAATTTCAAGTCTATAGATCTAATACTTCTGGAAATCTTGTGATGAGTGAGTGAGTCGCTTTTCTCCTTTATATATACGGATATAAAAGTAATTTTAAAAAAGTAATAAAATGTGTGTGTGTGTTTTTTACTATTTAATTATTTGACTAAAATTTTGTTACTTATCTCGTTTAAGATCTTTCTTTAATAATAAGAGAAGACAGTCTGAATATCAAGAAACAATATGACACAAATTTAAAAACCCACTTTAAATACGAAAGAAAATACTTCATCATTTTTCTATAGATTATATTACTCAATATAAAAAAATGATATAAATGTTTTCATATTTTACAAAGTTTTGCACGAATTAGAATTTATTTTTTCCTTCTAAAGATGTATTATGTATTTTACCTACTTTTTACCCTTCCTTTTCGATCCCGTCAATATCACGCGTTGAAATTTCCCCCTCTATTTCTCGAGCCCGTGATATTTCCGGGCTGGAGTGTTCCAAATAAACCTACTAAAAAGATTAAAACTATTTATTTTTTATGCCTGAAATCATGCTTATTTCTCACCAGACGGAAGTACCAGACTATTAGTAACGTGTTTAGAAATAGTTATTTGTATTTTAAACTATGTTCGCACACACACACACAAATCAAACATATATATTAGCAATATGTTTTTGTAAGCTTGGCTCAGTTACTTTAGTTCCGCTCTTCGTGAATACACTTAGGTAGCATTCAGTAATAATATATATATATATTTAATATTTAATATTGTATACACACACACATTATGGAGTTCGTCGGAAAGTGAATAAATGGATCTGAGAGGGATTCTGAAATAACTGATGGTTTGAAAAGTCGGTTAATGAATCTGAGAGCATTGATGATGGATTTGTACTGTTTACCTGGGATGTTAGACTTTGCATGTCATGCAGTGAAATTAAGATGTCTCAGGGGTGTTAAATATGTTTCGAGAGCATAAAATGTAAACATTTTCGAATAGGTATAATTCTTTGAGGTAAAAATTAAATAATTTGATTCTTATACACATTTTTTTAAAGGAATGAGGTTTCAAAAAAGTTTAAAATGTTAAAAATATAATCATAATTTTAAAAATAATAAGCACATGAAAAAAAGAAAAAATTTGTAAGAAATATACAATAAGTTTTACGACGCGCAAGATATTTTCGACAATAATACGTCTAATTACTAGCAACAAGTTGATTTATAAAGCTAAATATATCATTATTACACTGTAGTATTTTTATATAAATAGAATACAAAATAATATTTTTTAAAAAAATAAAAAAATGCATTTTTAAAATTATTTTTGAAAAAAATTTAATTTTTTGATGTTTTTCAAAAATATACATACATATAATACTAAAATTACTAGGGTTTAAAGATCATGATATATTTCATAACTCTACAAAGTTTTATACATCGAAGTATAATTGTTTTTAAAACACAATTCGCGTAAGTGAAAAAAAAAAAACACAAACTGAGAAAAAAGGCTTTAAAGTTTTAAACTTAATTTGAGAAAATAAATTTTGAAACTTACGCGCTAAAATGCTCCAGGGTTATATGTTAACCCTTCTTGTTGCTCAAACACCTCAATTTCTTTAGTCTTTTTAATTTTCTTGGCTCGCCTGGCTTCAAAAGATAACGCAAGGGGCTTCTTTTTCCTGACATGAAGATTCGACGGTTGTCACATTCAGCCAGTGATATATATGCAAACATTTTTATTCCATTTTAAGCCAAATTTCTCTAAAACAGTAATGAGTATTTGACTTCCATCGTTAAAAATGCTGGTGGCCAGATTTGCAGCAATCTCTGCAATCTGAAGACCAGAACCAATCGTCTTAGGACAAAACTTCCAAATTAATGAATTTAAACTTTCATTTGGATTCTGCGTCTTACCACCTAAACCTTTCTTCAGGAGTGTAGGATGAGATAAGTCTGAAAATAGAGGTTTAATTACATCTCGAACTGCTTTAGCAATGAAAGTTTTGTGTTTGTAAGTTTTTAAATTATTATTATTAATTGCAGCTTTATACTTACACCATGTATTTGGAGTTGCAGGACAAAACCAGTGCATCGGTTCATCATCAGTGCTGCAAGAATGACCCCAAACAGCCCAAATGGCTTTCCGCATTTCCTGTACACTAGTAGAACTGTATCGAATAGCATTACCATAGTAATGCGCAAGCTTATCAATTAAACTATCAGTTAACCTACCTTTACCGCCTATAGTTTTACCATCAGATAATTTCTTTTTACCTTATACTAATTTAAGCTTCCTAAGTCTTGTACCCATTTTCTTTTGCACATGGCCTACACATTCTATTTTCTGAATAAGATGGTCATCACCGTATGGCTTGTTTTCAGAAAGGGCATTGAATGTTTTTGTGTAGCTTTCTCCTATATAGTTGGAATATTTCAGGTTGTGAAGATTTTCTGTGATCGATTAAAAATCCTCAACATTCCATCAACCTCCATCTTACCAGCAGATGCCAGAATGATTTTTTCTACATGAAATCTTATGCGCTCTTTGCCATTTTTTGTACTTTATACCAAACTTTACCCCCTTATAACTGTCGCATCCTTTGCAAAATGAGGACAACACTTCACGATCCAAAACCTTACCTGTTTCGGCCCCTATCACAGTACATACTCCAATGAACGATGGATGTCCTCTCGTCTTCCAGGTCCCATCACCACTTACCGTTAAAAGGTTATCAGGCGACAAAGAAATTTCTTCGACAGCTGCCCTTTTCATGCTTTCTTCGGCCACTTCCTTCGTAATAAGTGAAAGTTTAGTATTAATAACATCATATGATTTTTGTTCCACAGGAATAGGAAGACTCATCACAGCACAAAAGGTTTTTAATGACTCTAAACATTGGTTTATGCATCGCATTGCTAAAACAGATCTTCGGTTAATTTCTGGAACATTATTTTTACTCCAAGTATTTTCACAGCTTGAAAAGTACAAACACTTCCACAGTTTTTACAATTTATTTCAAAATTTGAACATAAACCACGAGTTGATTTTTCCTTAATTGTTAATGGTTTATGACATTTTAAACAACATGACACTGACAAAATAGAGCTAAAGGTTGAAATAAAATCAAAAATACGATATCCTTTGAAGTTTTTACCTACCTTAACAAGATTTGACTTTAATGAAGTCTGAATTCCTGAAAGTTTTTTACTTGAAGCATTTTTCATTTCGGCACACTTGTATTTTTCATTTCTGCACACTTCCTCGTATCTTTCATGTCTGCAACATATGAATCACTTACCTTTAAATATTTATTTCCTCTAAATCTTCTTTTCTTGGGGCGTTTGCCCGCTGGTCTTTTCTGAGTATTCATTAATCAAATGCTATTTGTATAAAACAACAAATATCTTCGATTTAGATAAGTGTTTTCAAAAAACGTGTGCTAAAATAAACACAACAGAATCAAAACACAACATAATGAATGTGTTGAGTTGCAAGCTTCCTTACCGTCAATTGTTATATTTACTAAATTTTACTTAGAACAATTAATCGTTTTTTGAAAAATCCACCAAAATATGTTTATTTCTCCACTTTGCATACCACTGCATTTAATTATATAATTGCATATTTTCTGAACTAACTTCTTCATTTATAATTGTGAAAAATAAATAGATTTATTATAGTCAACGCAAAAAAAGGAAACATATTATTTTGCGAAGCAACTTTAATTTTATTTTCGAATTGTATTTCCTACATATACTAAGTCAAACGATGTTTTAATTAATTTGATTATGTTTGGAAACTTAAATATATATTGCAAGGTACATTCAAACATTATTTTAAATGTACTCAAGAAAAAGCAATTATTTGTAATAAAGAAATTTCGCAGGAGAATTGCTTTTTTTTGTTTTTCTTTTGCTTTAGGGATATACGAAAATTGTCTATAAAAGATTGAGTAAAAACTAAACGTAGTTTAATAAAGTTCCAGAACAACTTATAACCATTAAACATTTTATATATTTTTTATGACAGAGAAAAACTCGGCACAGAATGGATTTTAATAGTTTTCATTTATACAATGTGGTACTTTCAATTCTTATTTTAAAAATTTCATTTCATTCTAGTACTATAAGATTGAGGTTTTTCTGACAATACTTATGATGCAGAGACGGTTTGTTAATTCATAAAATCCAATGCAAAATATGGAAATAACAAACGTACTTGGAATAAAATATAATCAATTCCACGTCTCTTTCCATTTAAAAGAAATAAGATGAACGGTATGAATTTTCTACGAGCATGAATGCATTGCGAAAAGAACTATTGAATAGAAATTTTAAATGAATCTTTATTTCTAAAAGATTCGATTATAATAAAAAGAGGCGTTTCAAGAACTATTTTTCGATGGTGTAAATCTCCAAAGTCCGGGGAGAAAATTTCGAGAATATAAAAATATTTATTCTTATACTCTTTGAATTATTTCTTGAAGGAGTTATATATTGTTAGGAATGTTCTTTGCAATACTTTTACTTTTAGAATTTTATAAAATTTTTTAGCATATTAAAAAAAAGTTTTGTTTTAAATAATCTTTTTATTAAAAGCTTTTATTTAACTTACAATGTATGTATGTATGTAATTTGTTCGGGTGGAATCTTGCAACTCAATTTTGAAGCTGATATCTTCCTCCCATTGAGCTGAAATTTTGTATACACGTTTAGTTTGGATGACAATGCATGTTTTTACCATTTATATTCCGATATTGAAATTAATTAAAAAGATATTAATTAAAAACGTTTAACTAGTTTTGGGCGCCAACTTGGATATATCTGCATTGTTGTAATAATTTTATTGTTACAACAATGACAAAAGTTGGCGTCGAAAATCGGTTTTCAGCCAAACTGGAATTTCATAACGTTGCGCTATTGACAGTATTAATTAGCTTTGTCTAAAAAATAATTACATTTCTACAACGTAAAAACAATCTAATTTCTACAACGTATGCAATTTTTTTACAAATTTCTATCTATTTCCTTAGATTTAAATTCAAAACAAAAAAGTAGAACTATTTTTCAAGTAGATTGGTACATTGTATACCTTTCTCAACGCTGCCAAGTTAAACTGAGATGGAGTATTGAAGAAATTCTTTAAATAATTTATGTAACTTTAATCTATGAAACTCAGACAAAAAATAATTACAGAATCGGAAAGATCATTTTTTTAATGTATCTTACCCATCAAAAAGAATTCCGATAGGAAAACAATAAGAGAAAAATATTATCTAGAAATGCAATATATTTTCGATTAAAAAAATTTTTACAATAAAATGAAGTAATTTTTTAAAGAAATTTTCTAATTTTAAGCCTACGAGTAATTTAAATATACCTCATTTTATCACCAGTAATCTAAACACACACTTACGACATGTGTCCTTAAATTTAATTACAAATAGAATCTATTAATTTTATTTGAATTTAATTATTGATTTTTTCAAAATCAAGTTTCTAAAGATGATCTGAGCAATTAAAAAAAATAGATTCTTACGTAAAAGATATTCAATGTCCAGCAAAAAATTATCATTATTTGATAAAACTTTCTTTTTTGATTACAAAATGCGTTTTTAGTCTTAAGCATTTTATTGATTAATACAAATATTTAAATGCCTTTTGAAGTTTTTAATAAACAATTAAAATTTTCTTCTAATATGTTAGAGAAATACATCCCTTATCTTCAAAATATTTCAAGTAAATAATATATTCTTTACGTTTTTCAAAAATAGTCAAAATTTTAGTTAAACATTTAATAACTTTGTCAGTTATGCAGATAATCTCACTAAACCTTTTTTTTTCGTGTGTAGAATAATGTTACCCAAAATCTGCACGAAAATTGAAAAAATTGCTTAAAAATTACGGTTTTAAAAGAATTGTGTTTTTAGTCTAATACACTTTTGCGAGAATTAATTCAGCTAAACCAGCGATGGCGAACCAGTGTTCAATGAGTTGAACAGGTTGAGAAACCTGTCCAGCGATAACTAAAAAGTAAAAAATAAATTAAATGTAAAAAAAACTTTTTTAAGAACAAGCTTTTATTTAAACGCGCTAAAAAGAATAAAATAAACTTTTCCTTTAAAACTTTTTTTACTATCAACTTATAACGTCATTACACAATTTATATGATATAAAAGCTTGTCGCGAGATTTACCTGTGTAGATAAACAAGTAAAATAAATAACTTGACCTGATTGATTTTGGTTTTTAAAAATTCAAACTAAGTAAATATGAGTACTTAAATATTGCGACAAGCTTTTATATCATATAAATTGTGTAATGACGTTATAAGTTGATAGTAAAAAAAGTTTTAAAGGAAAAGTTTATTTTATTCTTTTTAGCGCGTTTAAATAAAAGCTTGTTCTTAAAAAAGTTTTTTTTACATTTAATTTTTTTTTCTTTCTCTCATGTCATATGGTTCAGCTTTGCGCGCTGGTGCACTAATTAACACTGAAAATGAAGCACCGAAAAGGTGTGGACATAGAATTAAGAAATTCGCCAAACAGAGATGAACAGCAACAATCACTATGTGATATTTATTTTTAAGTGACACAGCAAAAAACCAATGGCTCATTAGGTTGTAGAGCCACTGACGACATCGATGCAACACTTCTAGGTGCAGAGATCATGAGAGTACGGATCGAGTCATGAAGGATGGTTTTTAACTCACTACCAAGAGCTGCCTTGTCCAAATATATTCGATTGATGAGATATCAGAGAAAATGGGGGGCCAGAGACGCTTCTGTACATCTTATGGAGCTGCTGGCTAGGTTTTGTAAGATCTGGTCGGGGTTTATCTAGCTGATAAAGAGCATTTGACACCCCTTTCCCGAAAAAATGGGAAACTCCCTTCCCTCAGTACATTATTCTCGCATCTTTGGACTTTCATAGTGTCTTGAACGCGAAACTGAGGTTACCTACTATCGTCCGTAATTGTACCCTTAACCATGATGTTGCGTAGTCACGCAGTAGGGCATGCTACAAATGCCACCGGATTGAATCTGTCACCACGTTGTCGAAGCTACACTTATACAGGGCGACTATCACTGGTCAAACAGAAGGATGGCATTTTAGAACATGACCCTGCGTCATTCCATGCTGGTTGGTGTGAAATGCACACCACTCCTGCTCACGTTGAGTAGGATATAAGGGAAGGAAACTTGTTGCAGGGTGGTTCCTTCCTTTGGAGATCATTGTGGAAATTTTTCTGTTGCCTCAGAATACGCGTGTAACAAATGGAAGTACTAAGTTACCGTCATGTGAAGTGGTTCTAAATGACAGATGATTTTGCGAGGCATAGCGATTGGACAGAAAAAGGTAAATCAGATTTGAGCTATCATCTACATAGACGCTTTAAAGCACATCAACTGAGGTAAAGATGTTTACAACAAAAAAATGTGGCAAGTTTAAGGGCTGTAGACCAGAATGTCGTCAACATGCGTGGTTCGATGCATCTACTGACATGCGGTTGCAAATTTTGCCATCATCCTGAAGCATGTGAAGCGTATTCTTGATGTTTCCATTCCAACTAGAAACATTATCTATCGCTTAATTGGATGCCGACTGGTAAAAAATGTGCTAATGATTCCTATAGCGAAGACGACTCTGTTTGACATAGTTCCTGGCTGTAACGTCGTGGACAATGGAATAGCACCACAGGATTGTGTTATTAAACTAATCCTGTTGCTTCATGTTCAATGATGAGTGACATTTACACATGTGACATCGATGTGGTGAGACTTCCAGTGAAGGGGAGGTGGACTGCACCTGTGGAATGTCGGAGTCCTTTACTGCACTACATCATGGTTAGAGGTGCCATCATATGTGATAGCTGGTCAGCTCTAGTTTGTATTCAGGACCTTGTGACCGCCAAATGATGCTTGGATAGTAAGCTATGATTGGTGACACTCCTCCTTCTTCGTTAGGTGCCTAAAAACTTTTACCAGTAAGATAACGCCAGACCGTACACTGCACTCATCAGCCGACGTGCTTTAGAGGATGTACAGATACTTCTCTGACTACCATTATGTCGGATCTCTCACTAACCTCACTAGTCGTTGACGCGATTGTACGACGCTTTCATGTCCCGTCATTGCCCCATTCTGAAAACCTATGCATACTATCTGTACTCCCATTGACTTTTTATCTAATCGTATTGCTTTGTTTACTCCTGTCCTCGGTTGTCTTGCACCTTACTGAGCTGACGTTTTTATATTCTGTGTTACGAGCAACATTTTAAAACAAATACCACTTGTTGTTCGCTTGTTCGTTGCTGTCTCTTTTTGCTTGCAAAGTTTCTTTATTTTGTAGCCGACCTTTCTTGCTCCTGCGTTTTCACATACTATATCAAGTGTATTAATGCGTTATAATACGCCATTTAATTTCCTGTCGAGAGATTTTATGTAATGTATGATGGTCATGAACGCTTTAAGATTTCGCGTGATAATTAATTTTTTAGTTTACACGACTAAAAGGAAATTATCCTTTTAACCATAAATTTAGCTCCGAAAAAACTGCCACATTTTTCCATTTCAAAATAAGATGATGACATAACCAATCATGGTGTTCATCAACGGAAAACATTTGACTCTCAAACTTCAGGGTTGAAGAAGCAATAGAAGCTGAGATCTCCGGAAAGAACAAAGAACACTTTTGTACATTGTCTCAATATTCGAGTGTGTTTCGTTTCGTTCTTTTATGTGAGAACAATAAATTGCCAAGCTAAATTCAAATACCAAAATGCTTCCTCCTTCTTTCAAAGGTTGCAACAAGATACATTTCACCCACACAAGGTTTCAACTCAAGTAAATTCTTCTCATACATACGTATGCATTTTTATACTACTTTAATTATTTCCAAGGAATACCGGTACAATGGAAGCATAGAGTAATTAGGTATAGAGCTATTATTCTCATTAAATCCTCGTAAAATACTGTTTAATTATGTATAAAAATATTTTTTTCTATGAATGAGTTTCAAAATATTTAAATAATTAGAAGGTATTATTTCACTTTTAATTGAATTTAAGGAGTAGGAAATATTATAAGAGATATGATTTATTGCTGCGTCATTTTTACAGATATAAATCGTGTTTATTATATGGAAAGAGTCTTTTGATAGCATCTGAAAGCTCTGTTTCTAGTCAGAAATTATTTAATGTATTAGTACCGTTGGTATACATTACAATAATAATTATAATAACGTTTCAGGATATTCGGATTTGATTGCAACATTTTAATATTGTTGTAAATTTGAATTGATTGAATTCTTTTTAGTTCGTTTTTGATTCAGTAAAGCGATATATTTCAGTCGATAAGTATTTTAGTTTTATAAGTTTTCATTTGAATTTTAATACTGTCTCCAATATAATTTCAATTTTCAGTAGCTCTTGCCAATCCATTTATTTAATAGAGGATTATCCAAACTACTTTAAAATAAATATATTATTATTGCTGCTAATATATATATATATATATATATATATATATATATATATATATAATGACTTCTTCTAACCCTTTAACTTTACCCCGTTAAATTATTTCCTAATCCTTTGGCACAAGACCGTTATAATCTTAATCTAATTGATCACGCGCATTTGCAGCCAATCACGACTCTTGTTACAAAAGAGTCGTACGACCTTCACCGCCAGTCTAAAAACTTGGAGCAGACGGTTACGCGCTCTCTTGTCTTTTGTCTGTCCTCATCATGTAGTCGGCTGCAGCTAGTGTTTGTGTATTTCTGTTGTGTAACAATGTTTCTTCGTGATTACGTCCATATGTGTGTCTATATGTTTAGTGTTTAATAAAGAATAGCTTTTCCAAGACTGTGCCTCCTCCATAATAATGAAAATACAACATCAACCATCGTAAATAGTAACCATATAAAGACATACCAACACCAGCCACGCTACAAAAATCTTCGCCCAAATTCGTCATCCTTTACTAAATCCATCATTATCGTTATATATATATATATAAGGGTGTATAGTAAATTTTGAATCTTTCACTAAAATTACTTCAACTCTCAAAAACAAATAAGAAATAATTTAAACTGTAAAACATAAAACCACTGCGGAATGTAGCTCTCTCTTTTGCTTTTTGTTTCTAATAGATATTTCTAGAGGGAATACACATGACATTTCGATAGTTCTATTTCAGAGAAATTTTTCGTTTCTTAGTTTTTTCCTAGTCAAAAAATAGACACCTGAAATTTTCTCAGCCGGAAAAAACACGGGGAGAAAAAAAAAAATTGCATCGTATTGCAAACGTCATTCAAAATGCCTGGTATTGAGCATATATATTTTATTCCAATAGTTCGAAGCTTTGCTTAAATTTCTGAATTCAGATTTAAATGTATTTTGCAAAGCTAAATTTATTTAAGTTTTAAAAATGTTGAAAAATTTGGAACATTATTAATTCTTTTAAGGATTTCCCGTTTTGCGCGTTTTTGCGTTGTTTTTAAATAAATAAAAATATCCAGGAAACTGAGTTTTATTGAAAATCTCATTTGAACGATTTCTTTTTTATTCGTATTTAAAAATTTTATTTATATAGAACATAGGTTCTCAACGTGCTCGATAACGCCCTCTTGTGGACGTTTGAATCTTTCAGGGGGGCAGTAAAAGACCCAGAGAAAATAAGGGGGCGTTGAGAGGGCACGGAGGGGCTTGAGCAGATTAAAAGAAAGGAATTGGAAGACTAAAAAAACACGCTGATTATGTACTAACAAAAGGAAACTTTAATACTGTTTACCTTATGTTGATTATTTGTATTTAAATCATTTCTATATCACACATGTACAAAAATTCACGTTCGGAAGTGGATGAAAACTTAAAGATTACATTACATTCAGACCTACATTAAATTGAATGATATAGTGCATTTTAATTTCTGTAGTGCACGTGTTGTCTTTGTCTGTGAGCAGTAGGAAAAAATGTTTCGTTCACTGCATTTCATTTCGTATATTATCCAAGAAACATTATTAAATATATTAACGTGATTCTTTAAAGGCTGAAACTGTCAATTTATATTTATTTTGAAAGCAATAGTTTATTATGAATTACTTCGTATTATCAAAACTCCTGCCTGTCTTTATAGTAGTTAAGCTTAAACATTTATTCCCCTCTTTTAAATGAAGAAATTCAGTAGCGTTTCAATTCCAACAATATCCTTTCTATGACTAAAATATATAATATTACACACATTTAAATATATTTGTGACAATAGATATTTCAGATTCGCAAGTAAAAAAACTGGGACTTTAGAAAAAAATGAAATTAAAAAACATATTCTTTTAGTAATAGGATATTTTTTAAAAATTAACTCTTGTTTTCCCCATGAATTATGTACACTCTTATTTCTCTAGAGTGGGAGAGGGCGGTATTGAAACATTCACTAGAAAAGGGGGCGGTATCGAAACATTTCCTAGAGAAGGGGGGCGCCATTTCAAAAAAGGTTGGGAACCTATGATATAGAAGCTCATGAATGAATTAATAAATTCTAATTGTCACACAATCTTGATACAGAAACTAAAAATATTTTTTAAGACTTTTAAACACATTTAAATAAACTAATTTTAGATATTTAATTTTATTTTACATTCATTTCAATATGTTTGCTTGCTTATGTTGCCCTCGAATGTAAATATTCAAAATATTTTCATGTTTTTCTGTCTGTAGTTTTCAAAGCAAAAAACAATACACAAACGAGTTTTATAAATTAAATTCTTCTAGTTTTTTATTTTTCATCTATATTTTTTCATACATCCGCTGATAAATAATGTTGAAGTTATGAAATAGTGAATAAAGCGTAAATACATATATGAATGAATAACATTTAATATTTTAATTAAAAGTAAACTTTTTTGTGTTTGGAGTATTTATTTTATTCGCAGAGATTCTGTTGTATTATCACATTAAAGAAGAAATATTTATCTCATTACGTTCTAAGCATTGAATTTTGTTTTTTAATCTATGCATTGTTTTGAAACATTTTAATATCTTATATTTAACGTTTCTAAATTAATTTTCATTTTCATATCTTTTGGTTTTAGAACATTTAGGTTGGTTTACATTTAGAAAAAAATGAGTTACATCGTTATTGAAAATATTTATTTGTTCTACTTTCCGCTATTAGTTTTTGCGTTCGTGTTGTAATAAAGGAAAAAAAAAATTGTTGTAGGTTAAATTTTACTTCAATTGTAAAAGAACCTTTCCTTAACAGTTCATTTTATTTGCATAAAAATGTCTAAAACCTACTTTTAGAGTTGTGGAATTAGCAACGGTTTGTTTTAGATTTGTCATTAGGAACTTTCACTTTTGAGAAATTCTTTATAAATGGTGAAGGTATTGTGCTTTGAGATGAAAAAACACATTTATGGTAGCTTACTTAAAAATATCTTTTTTCATTTTTATTCATGAAAATAAATACATTTTTATTCACTAAAATCAATAATCCTTTTCTAAAAATAAATTTTATTTTGTTTTATGTTTTTTAAAAATTGTTCACTCCCCACTTTAACTCCATTTAAAGAAATATTTAATTTCGCTAGTTAAAATATTAACTTTTGTGTGTTGGCTATTTCATTAATTTCATTCAGTTACTTACACGGATTATTGTAAAGCTGGTTTCTTTTTAACACGCTTTTATAAGTTTTATTTCATTTGTAGTCTCCACGCGCAAATTGGTCATTATTAAATTTCGTTAAACTGTGCCGAAATAAACAAGTTTTCGGCTTTACTTCCAATAGATCGAACTGTTACCTGTCTTTTGTCAGGTTGATTTATACACACAGAATGAAACAATATGTGTGTGCTTTTTTTTGCATTAAATTCAACATCATACTTTCATTTTTGTCCTTCCATTATGATATGTTGAAATGCTATATTTATTTTTTCTATTTATTAACTTTAACTATAATTTAAGATTTTTAGGCTACCTTTATAATTCTCTACAGATTACAAAGTAATATATTTTTCGGGAAAAATATCAAATAATACATCCTCCTTCTCATTTTTGAGAAATTGCAAATCGTAACTTCCCTTATGTCCACCACTGTATATAAGTAAATCTTAATTTAACAATAAAATTAATTGGATAACGTGCTACAGTAGAGTCCCGAAAACTCGGTATTCGAAAACCCAACAGTCGGAATAACTAGGTCACACACACACTTGCTAGTCGAAAACACTCTCGATGAGTTCCTGGATCTGCTGGAGCCGATGAAAATGATGTCGAACAGTGGTTCGAAAACGATATCGAGCAAGACCTTATGTTCGATGAAAACATTATTGCTGTTGCCTCAGTTAATAAAATAATGCCAGAAAATGATGAAGGCGTTGCAATCGAGGACACCGTACAAGCTTCTAAAATATCATATAGTGAGGGTCTAAAGCAGTGGTCTCCAAACGTTTTCAACTCACGGAACCCCTGGAACTTGAAAGTGCTTTCGTGGAACCTATAGAACTAGAAAATGTTTTTATGGAACCGCATTCCATACACATACTTCAATGAATATATCTCAAAATAATACTTAAAGATCAACATGTTACAGGTACTTTATGTAAAAGCAATAAAAAAGTATTACATTTATTATTAAAAAATTCTAATCTAATTTTTAAATATAATTTACTCATTAATAATATTGATTTGTGATCCAAGTGTTACCTATCCATTAATTATATTTAGTAACTGGTATATGTGCTTGCTTTTTTCCACTAACTTCAGAGTCTAGGTCAACTGAGATTAAACGCAATGCATTACATATTCTGAGTATAATTTGTTTTTGTAGCCACTTAAGTTGAGAAATATATTTCTCTTAAACATTATGTTCTGAGTCGCATTAAAATGTTTATAGTATAGTGTGAGAAATCCCGTGCATTTTTGCGTGAATTTGCAACCTAAAATTTAGAGGCTGTTCTTGCTTAACTTAAATTTTAAAATCAAATCTTTTGATATGTTGATAAGATGTTTCCTCTCCTTCATTATAGGTGTTTTTTCCACGAATACAAAAAGTTGCCTTTTCCATTGGGAAAACTATTTAGTTTTGCAAGATATCGTTGTAACTAAAAAGTAGAAAATTATTTCGTGGAACCCAAGATAGTAAACAATACAATATTCACAATCTAATAGGAGGTATATATAAAGATAAACGGTTTTAATATTCTTTTACTATACTATAAGAAAAGTTTAAAAAGTGTTGCAAAATAAAGTTATTATTAATAAATAAAATTTTCAGTTTAAATGAATACGGGGGTGGTGGGGGGGGGGGAGAGCTTTAGATATTTGTTCCTTTTGAAATTTCATAGAGAACGGGAATATTTATTTTTTCTCGATTTTTTTATTGTAACTCGTGGAACCCCTGGGTATGCCTTGTGGAACCCCAGTGCTCCATGGAACACAGTTTGAAAACCACTAGTCTAAAAGCTCTAGAAACTGTCCTTCCATATTTTGGAGAACAAGGTGCGTCGTTAATGGACTTACTTTTCCTTCGTCGTCTTCGTGATGAAGCGGCAAAATGCAGAGTATAGTACAGATGACAACAAGACATAACGTAATTTTTAAATAAGTGGCCAGTTTTTTCATCGTCGTCTTCTCCTCAATTTTCAGTATTGGCAGCTCTATGCCTTCATAAAGCATCATCTGAGGTGTGTCTGATCAGATAAATTACTGTATACTATGTATTCCTTCATTTTCATACAGTAAATGCTCTATGCCTTGATAAAGTACATACTTTTCCTTTTCCTCAGCGTATTTGGTTACTATATTTTCCGTTGTATTCTTAAACAAACAATCCATACAAATGTGGTATACATTATTTTCTAAAGAAAAACTCGTACTTTTACTTTTTAAATCCCATTCTCGATAACCAGGCATTTTCACAAGCTTGACCACCCTTCAGTCCACATTAGGCCAAATTTTTGGGACTCGTGTGTATTATTATTTGACCCGTTAAATCTAAACATTTTCTTTCTTTTTTTGTTAAAATATGTAAAAACACGTTTACAAGTTTTCTTGTGTTAAATTTGAAATAACATTAAAACAGCATAATAATATTTTTCATTGTTATTATTCTGTCTATAACTACCAAATCGTATTAATATGAAATTGGTTGTTGTTGTTCGTTTCCTCCTGGGATATATGCGAAAAATAGATGATCAGAAACATACAATACAATAAAATATAGACTTTATTACACACTATGATCCCAGCAGAAGGGAGGTGCTGATTTTCATTAGAGACAGGAATCCAATTCAGACAAAAGTCCGACTTCTTTTCCGGAATATACATCTATGTCTTATTCAGGATTCGAACCCGAGCCCACTCAATTACAAACCGAGTGTAGTATCCACCATACTGGCTCAGAGGCCTGAAATTGGTTGGCAAATATGAATTAGATGAGCAAACAACAAAGAAATGTGTTCCATTGGAAGTTATAAACTCCTGAGAATATTTTTTGAAAAACAATATATATATGTATATATATATAATAATGTTTTTAAAACATCTATAATAGATATTTTATATCGTATGGTATTAAATTGGATTTTCTATAATTTATAAAAATATTACGTTCTTATTCTTATTAAAAGATAAAAAAAGAATGATGTAGTTTTTTTCAGACAGGTAATACAAAGCCTAATAGATTCGCTTAAACAGATTATCAAAACTTTTTTCAATGCAGTGAATATGAATTCTCGGATTTTTGTTAGCATATCAAATTGAAGCACTAATATTTTCTCTCTCGAATATATTATTTTATTAAAATATAAACAAATATCTCTATTTCAGAAAACTATAGTGTTTTTATTTATTTTCCGCCTACGTATTTTACTAGAATAGCTCTGAAGAATCGGATACACACATTATTAATTTTTTTTCTCCAATCACAAATTTTAAAAGCAAATTCATTCATATTTTAAATTATTTTTTAAATATTATATATTTTCAAATAATTCTTTGAAATATTTTGTGAATATACATTTTTCCTACGCATTTTTGTCTTCTTACATTACTTCGATACATTTAGGAAAATTAAGAAATTAAAAAAAAAGAAGCAGCTCTCATCTTATGAATATAATTTACATTTTATTTATTTAGTGTTAGACACAAATAATTTTGTTTTTAAAAAAAAACACCATGCTAAATTTGTAAAAATTTAAAATGAAAAATCTTCTTTTGAATGTATTTAAGTATAGTATAATTAATAAAATCAAAAATTTTCATTAAAATATCGTGATAGTAAAAGAATCATTATTATTGCGAACTTGTTTTTATTTCTCAATGAAATTTAATGAAAATGTTTAGAAAATATGTCAATCTGTAATATAAAATGCATGCCTTTAATTATTTCTCTGTCCTTGTACGTTGAAAAACTTTTTATTTTAGAATCATGTGAAAATATTTTTTTAATCTGTCCTTTTTTCTAGCTCTACTAAGAGACTAATATTAAGTTAAAACATAAATATGCAACAAACTTTTTTAAAAAAACTTGATTTATAAAGAACATGGTTTAGTCAATTTCGTATTTAGGATTTTGTGCATTTTTCATTCAACCAATTGGAAAATTGGTAAAAGGAATTTCGGAATCTATAATGATTAAGTACAAAATACTGATATGGAAAATAGATACTAGATGGGGAGGGAGAGGAGTACCCAGTGTCCACCTGACATACAATTTTTCATGCTTATTGCTCCATAATATTGAACGGGACATACTGTCTTTTTATTATTATTCTCGTGCGTGAGATAAATAGATACATTTATTACATCCTCACGAAAAACTCTTTTTATATAGAGAGAGATTTAAATAAAACCTGATTTTAAAGAAATTTAGCAGCATACTATTTTTTACTGGAAAAAAAAACGCGTTTTCAGTTACTTTAAACATTGCGCTTTTTGAAGCTTTTTTGATCATTAGAAATTAAGAGACACTTGTAGAAATATTAGATTAATCAGATTTTTATGAACATGTCAAACAGTTTTTTTTATTAGTAGCATTTTTTACTCTGAATTTACAAGCTTTATAGTCTAAAATTCTACAATACCTGAAAAACAAAAAAAAAAAAAAAAATAAAAGAAATACAAATAAAAATAATAAATAATAAAATTACATTGCACTTTTTCTTTTTTTTCTTCTTTCTAACAACACTATACAATTACATTTCAAACAAAATTAGCTTACATATTAGTTCAAAATAATGACATAATATTCAGAAAGATACTGTTTGATATGTTAGTAGAATAAATAAAAGTTATTGTCGAAAAGTTGAATAATATGTGACGCTGCATGACTTTTGTGAAAACATTTACGTTTACATAACAAAATAGCACATTATTATAAATGTATCGTCATAATGGTAAAGTATAATATTGTATTCTTCGTTAACTCTCTCTGAAATTTAAGAGAAATTACTGACTTATAAATTTTAATAAGTTAACGAATAAATTTTATAAATCTCTATATAAAACAGTGCTTCTCAAACTTTCACTAACTGCGTCCGCACCCCCCCCCCCATACAATAATAATTATATTCAATTCATTAATTCTATACTTCGATGCTAAAAAGCTACAATACTACTTACCTCTTAAGAGCCACCGTCGTATATAAACGTCTCACTCAGCTAAAGCGTTATTTTCCGCAGACGTACATATACGTCTGTCCGCAGTACGATCATTTATGTGTACTGCTATCCATAAAATAATTCAGAAGGCTTTGGAATGCAATAAAAGTACCTTGACAGTTTTTGAGAAGGCTGTACTTATTTCACAAGATTTGCTTATTTATTCCTTTTCTCCCCCCGCCCTCCATACGTCACATACGTACGCCTACGTGAAAAACGGTGGCATTGGGGAGCAAATCACGTATGTTTTAATCGGCAGTTAAGGGATAAAAAATAAATCATACAAATTAAAGATAAGTATTAACTTTGAAAAATGTTATATAAGATAAAACTATATATATATATATATATATATATATATATATATATATATATATACACTGGTGTGCAAAAATTAAGGACGAAGTCGAAAAATTAGCATATCAGCTGAACGAAGAGGCAGAGCGGACAGAAAGACCAATCAGGAGATTAAGTGAGGTGATGTACGGTAGCACATGCGCAGATATGCAGGTAGACGTAATGGGGGAGTGTCTGAGTAGTAAAGCATGTTGTCGGTGTAAGATTAGTATTTCTGGCAAAGAGATTGCACACCGTATAGCAGTTAAAATCACACCGAGTTGCTGCCTCAGCGAGAAATGGCGAATAATCAATCTGTTAGACAACATCTGGATGCTTTTACCCAAGGTCGAATCATTGGGAAGTTGGAGGAAGGTCGCAGTGTGACAAGTGTGGCTGCAGAGTTCGGAATTGCTCACAGCATCGTTTCACGACTTTGGAGACAATTTCAAACTACAGGAACAGCTATCCGGGGTTCAGTAGTGGTCATCCACGAGGAACCACACCCGCAGATGACCGGTATATTGCCTTACAGGCCAGAAGAAACAGGCGGCAGACAGCGGAAGAAATCGCTAGACACACGACACAGGCGACTGGACGACCGATATCGCGTTTTACCGTGGCCAGAAGACTGCACGGTGGTGGTCTGTTTGCACGACGCCCTGTACGGTGTGTACCTCTAACGCCTGCCCATCGGAGAAGGCGTTCTCTGTGGTGCCGGGAACACCGGAATTGGAGAGACAATGAATGGGGACGAGTACTCTTTACAGATGAGAGCAGATTCAGTCTGAGTAGCGATTCTCATCGCATACTCATCTGGAGAGAGCGGGGAAGCCGCAATCATCCCTCGAACGTCATTGAAAGGGACAGGTATGGAGGTGGCGGTGTTCTCGTTTGGGGAGGCATCATGCTTTGTAGTCGTACAGACCTTCACATCTTCGACGCAGGTTCAGTCAACGGGACCCGTTATTGTAACGAGATTCTTCTTCCATATGTGCGTCTTTTTAGAAGCGCTATGGGTCCGCAGTTCCTTTTCATGGACGACAATGCACCATGTCATCGCACAGTAGCTGCCGAACAGCTCTTAGAGAGTGAGGATATTGAACGTATGGATTGACCGGCACGATCTCCGGATCTCATTCCCATCGAGCATGTATGGGATTTTCTAGGCAGATGCTTGGCAGCTCGCACCTTACCACCAGTAACGATTCCGGAGCTTCGATTGGCGCTGCAAGACGAATGGGCAGCAATGCCTCAACAACTCATTGACACCCTCATTCTCAGCATGGGCAGACGCTGTGAAACCTGCCTAGCAGTCAGGGGAGATCATATCCCCATCACCCATCACAGGGATGTTTCGGCCTTCAGTCGCATTGCGCTCCATGCTACTTTTTCAATAAAGCTTCTTTTTATCCCTCTGATTTCTCTTTAAGTAAGTGTTGCTTACATTACTCATGTCCTTACGTATTGGGGATCTTGCGGTATTAAATGTGTTGATTTGGAATGCTTTTGTACAAAGTTATATTGAAAAAACCGTCTCGTCCTTAATTTTTGCACACCAGTATATATATATATATATATATATATATATATATATATATATGGAGTCACTGGCAATTATTATACTTGGTCTTACTTTATAGTGTTGTTAAATTAATTATAAAATACATTGTGCAGTACTGACGCCTTTATAAGTGTATTATATCAGTGTAAATGTGTATTTTATTTTTTATTATGTCAAAATGTATTTTTTTTAACTTTTAGTAAATTAGTAGTTTTTTTAAAAATAATCTTTTGTTTTCGACTTTTCAATATGCTCGCTCCCCCCTCGTAGAATTATCACGCCCTCCAAGGGGTGGGGGTGCGCCCCACAGTTTGAGAAACGCTGATCTAAAAGTTTTTGTGATATTGCTAAGTATCTTCGAAACATTATTAGTCATCAAACTTTAAGATAACGCTATGTGATTTTGATAAAAGTCTTCAATTCTATGGTTTTTACAAATTTCTTACATGTAACCAATGTGTATGTAATACTCAAAGAAGGCTCTTTGCTGAAAATACTACAAAAGACGATGCTTTTCCTTTTTTAGAAAAATTTTAAAAAGCTATGAAGTGATTTTAAAATATTATTCTTTGTATATTAATTGACATTCACAAATGAAATTTGAATTACAAGTATATGAAATAATGCACGAAAAAATTTGGTATGTGTTTTGTGATAATATGAGAGAAATGTGCAAAATCATTTTTTATGTATGAATGTTAAAAATTTCTTTAAAAAGGTATAAAATCTAAATTTAAGAATTTTTCAAAAAATTATAGGCTTGGTTTGATTTAAAAATTCGTAGTGAATTTTGTTGAATATATTAACAGAAACAGAAATGATATCGAAACATTTGACACATTATAGAAAAAGCCGCACAGGATTTTAAATCAAGAAAAACTAGCATTTTTTGTTTGTTTGTTTTCAGATAAATTAGTTTAAAGGGGTTTTTTTTTGTTATCGGGTTATAAATGAAAACGAAAGTAAAAGCTATCGGATTTTGAATTTTTAACTTAGAACTCTAAATTCCTTGTAAGATAACGGAAAAAATATATAAAGAAAAATTTAGAGTTTATTTTAACAGTTTTCGTCTAAGTAAAAATGTTTTAAAAATTATTATGGACAAAAATATTTTCAAAATTTTCATGATGCTAGTTTATATTTAAAATTCCAAAGCATTCCATACTGATGTCAAAAATGCTTTTGAATTTTTTACAGTTTATAAAACTTCATGTTTCTTTGGCAGAATTGTTTTTTTGAAATTTTGGGATAACTTTTTGTGCTTGTGTATTTAACTCATTTAAAATTTTATATTTTTAAATTTATAACATTTTAACATTTATAACATTTAAAGCATTTTTAATCAAATAAAAAGCGCCGTAAATATTTATTATTTTCTTTGATATTGCTGAAAGTAATTTGAACTGAAATGAATAAAATAAAGTTGGACAATGCAAGTTGTGCCCCCCCCAAAAACGAGACTATGTGTGTAGCTTGAAAAACAGTGGAATTGGCAACAACTGTTTTGATAACGTTATCCGACGAACCTCCTCTATCCATGGAACCAGTTTCGCTTTAATCGATCACGCCAGTAGGGAGTACTGCGTCACTGAGTGAACATTGTGATGTCGGGGTCCTACCTGGGACCCCGCTCACACCTCCCGGCGCGTCTCTAAGTGTGGGAGGAAACACAGGATCACCAACAAACGCCTTAATAACAAATATATTTATTCAAGTACTGACAAACTCTTAAACAATCACAAGTTTAACTATAAGAAGAAACCTAGGAGTGATCCTTAAAACGTCGATTAATCCTAATACTCAATTCTAAGTAAAACCGACTACCAGAAATGGACAAGGAGAACGATCACTAACTAACCTCAGGCCGGTACTGAATCTACTATCTTAAATCTTCAATCTAATAATTTACTCTTATAAATTACACCTTTTAAACGCGCGCTAAGTTCGTGAAGTAATTCTCCAATATTCAACTTACTTGACAACTTCGTAGCTCCTTCTCCAATTATACCGTCCTTACATTGTTACAACAGGCGCCTTGAGCCGTTGTAACTTTTGTGTTTGATTTTTTAACTGGCTTATAAGAAAAATATGACCGATACGTTTCTTCAGAGATGAACGACCTCTCGGCCCCAGTATCCCATAATGCCTTCGTGAAGATCTGATTCATTAAAATGGACACGTACGGAAGTTCTACAGGGGACATCCGTAAAGCAGAAACCCTTATAGGAGGTTTCCCAACAACCTGCGATCGATCCTGATTTCGAACGCTTAAAAAGTTAAAATTTTTATGACTACCCCTATTCCAATAATTATCCGACCCCCGGTCAAAATTATCACTCGGACCCCTATTTCTAAACTGCTTTCGTCCACTACGATTCTCGAACCTGCGATCATTTTTGTCAATACGGTACCTGTTCTCGAACCCTTGGTTATCATGGTTCATCTGTGATCTAGTCCCATATGAAGTTCTATAACTATGTCTCCTATTATTTTGACGTTCAACTACCCCTGTATTTCTCCAATTTCTACTTGTACGACCTTCGGTAGACCTCCTACTCACATTCCAAAATCGTCTTTCACTATTATTATTACTCGAACCCTGGTTGTCTCTCCTCAAATATCTATCCTCATATTTCGTGATCATCTGAAGTAACTGCAATTGAGAAGTTGGATTTCGACTTTCTATGTATTCCATCGACTGTGGATCCAAACGGGAAATAATGTGATCGATTAAATTTGCTTCCGACATATTTAGTCCCAACCTTTTGTGTATTTTGAGTAAGTCGTATATAAAATCTGATGGAGGCTGACCGTGACCCTGATACGACGAATAGAACCTGACTTCCAATTCAGTTTTATTCCTAACCACTGGGAAATTTTCCGTCAATGCTTCTTTTAATTGCGCGAAATCCGTAGCATTCCCCTGTACTAACGATGACCTAAACACCTCGAACCAGTCCGAAGCACGTCCTCGGAGACGCCCTTTGAGATAAGAACATGCCAAATTGCTCGGTATCTCATAAAATTTAACATTACTGTCAATGCATTCTAAAAATTCCTCTATGTTCTCAACTCCGGAGAAACAAATATCAGTCAAGAGCCTAAAATTGGATCCGACTCCCATCTCGGGGTTAAGGGAGATATGTCCATTGGACAAACACGTTGAGTGCCATTGTGGTGGCGGGGTCCTACCTGGGACTCCGCTCACTCCTCCCACACTTAGAAACGCGCCGGGCTAGGTAGGACCCCGCCACCACAACATGTGCAACTGCATTCTATCGGAAAAATGTCAAATCAACAAGTTTCTTGCGAAACTTAAGAAATCAGCGACGAAAAACCATTATATTAGCCGAGGCTTATGGAGATGAAGCTTTGACTCGGGCACATATCTTTGAATGGCATAAGCGGTTTTTAGGGGGAAGGATGAGTGTGGAAAATGATGAACCTGCTAGATCAAAACATTGCTAAAATTCGTGGCTTCCCACTCGCATCAGTGGTCAGACTGTTAATTAACCCTACTGCATTGAAGTACTAAAAAGACTTCATGAAAAAATTAGGAAGAGAAGGCCAGAATTGAAGAGTGCTGAATAGCTGCTGCCCCAAGACAATACATCTGCTGACACGACCCTATTGGTTAAGTAGTTTCTGAGCGTCAAAACATTACTTATGCTGGGGCATCCTCCTTATTCACCTGATTTGCCCCAATGTGACTTTTTTTTAATATCCTTCTGTTAAATCTTGTTTAAAAGGAACCCATTTTACCTCAGTTGAAGAGGTTCAGGCAAAATAGAATAATCTCCTGAAGAGCCTTCTAAAAATCTCGATCCAGAACACTGTTAACAGCAACAGGGACACCGAAAGCAGAAGTGTATGAATACCGAAGGGAATTACTTTGAAGGGGATACTATCACGGAGAACTGATTCTGTAAGTACAATGATTTATTGAACCCTTTTTCTTTATTTTGTGTCATACCTCTTATATTAAGAAAATGTAGCCACTCTCTCTCTCTCTCAACTAAACCATTTCTTGTATTAACGAAGACAAAAGAAGCTATCTGGTAATATTAAAATTCATAAAAAGTTTATAAACAATATTGCCGAATAAAATTGTACGTATAAAAACTAATTAAGAAACAATTATTTTAAAAACGCAGACAAGAAATTTTACTTCAAGTCCATAAATACATGTATTTTACATTTTAAATATAGCACATGATGGATCCAAAAATATTAATAAAAACCGATAATTGATTTACAGTTGCCAATTTTTTAGTGATTATGCTATTCTTATTCATCACATCAGATATCGCTTGGTGTTTTCCGTTAATTATGATTGTCGCTTCTTACGTCAATATATTTCTAATGCCTTTTCTTTGAAATAAAATATAGGTACTTTTTTGAAGGCTTTTTGTTGAAAATATGAATATTGTTCTCAAAAGTAATTTAATTTCCCAAAGAAGCTTTCATTTTTTGCTTCAAACTATTGTTAAGTCTATGAGCAGGGTAATAAAAATCTCTAAATTGACATCTTTCAATTTTAACAATTTTTCTTTTTATTTATTGTACTGGAAAAAGAATAGGGACAGCCACATGCATTAAGTGTTTTTTTATTAAAAAATGTGAACACACGAAGAATCTTTACATTTAAAACTAAATTCACAGTTAATTGGCTAATAATTATAATTGACAATTGTAACCAAGGAATAATAGCTTTAAGATTTAAAAAATAAAATTAGTTTTAATAGAAGTGAAATTATGTCATTTATTTCTTTAAAAAACAAACTTTTTTTCTCTGTTGGATATAAAAATAGCCAATAATATTCTTGTTATATTAATTGACTTAGCTTAAAAGGAGTATAAAGAATAATTGATAGTAAATGCCCTTTCTTTGGCTTATTAAATCTGAGGCAGACTGTTGCCAAACGAGAAACATGACTAATGCAAATTTGGGTTCATTAGCAAATATATATAAGTATAGTTTTAAAAATTTTCAACTCTTGAATGATAAAAATGATTAGAATTTCTAGCTTTAAATAACTGCAATTTCTCTTAACAATAAGGAGATGGATATTGTGATATTTTTAAAAAATTGCTGCCTGAGAGAACCCACACACACTGTGTGAGAACTACAAAAGTGTGGGGTTTAGCCAATTTTATACCTAACCCAATTTTTCCCTTTTTATTTTATAATGCAGAGCAAAATCCTGCGGAATATAATGGAGAAAAATGTTAAGTCCACACACTATTAATAACAAGGCTATATACACTGCTAGCCACCGTAAATGCAACACCAAGAAAGACAAGACATAGCACAACAAAATTTATTTTGTAGATAAAATGTTGACCAAGTATCAAATGATTAAATTTATAGACTTCTATGAAGTGTGGTTCCTGCCAGAATCAGTAGCCAGAGTAGCCGCCATTGTTGGAGATCACCGCTGCCACACGCCTCGGCATTGATTCAAAGAGACTTTGGATGTGTTCTTGGGGTACAGCAGACCAAGCAGCTTCCACACGTTGCCAAAATTGATCTGGTGTGGCAGCTGGGGGTGTAATCTGGGTGAATCGTTGAGCAACCGTGGACCATATGTTTCTATCGGTGAAAGATCCGGAGAGCGAGCCGGCCAGGGAAGAAATTTAATCTGGTGATTGACGAAGAACCTTTGGACAATGCGTGCCACGTGTGGTAGCACATTATCCTGTTGAAATATGGCTGTGGCCAAGCCCTGAAGGTAAGGAAGGACAATTGGCTCCAACACCTCAGAGATATAGCGCTGGCTGTTTTAAGTACCGGCAATGCGTACTACAGGAGTGCGAGAGTGATATCCAATACCGCCCCATACTATAATACCCAGTGCAGGACCAATGTGGCGGTGCATAATGCAGCTGCTCAGCATCCCTTCTCCACGGTGTCTCCAGACTCGAATCCGACCATCGTGGTGTTGCAGACAGATGCGTGACTCGTCAGTAAAGACAACTTCAGTCCATTCTGCCACCCACATCCTTCTTTCATCGCACCATTGGCGGCGGAGACGTCTGTAGTTCTGCGTCAAGGTTAGACCAAGCAATGGACGTCTTGCGGACCAACCACTCTGCTGTAAACGGTGTCGAATGGTACGCGCAGACACTGAATGATGCGTTACAGATTCAATGTGCTGTGGTATGGTTCGTGATGTGACTGAGTGATCCGTCACTGGCATGCGCACAATATGCCTGTCATCACGTGAAGTGGTGAACTGAGGTGGATGTGATCGACTACGTCGGTCCATCGTACCCTCCTGCATCCAACGGTGACATATCCGCATTACAGTTGTTTGGTTTCGTCCAACACGACTACCGATTTCCCTGAAAGATAATCCACAATCTCGGTAGGCCACTCTCCTTCCTCTGTCGAATTCGGATACTTGATCAAAAGCTGATCGCTGTTTTCTATAAGACATAACTGATCGTTTTTTGAAAAAAAAACACAATTGCCGAACTTGAAATCGTCGAAATGTCCAATCCTTAAATAGCGCTTTGAGGTGTCGCCACAGGCATGCGTGATGTGTGTCTGCGTTGAAATTCTAATCATTTGCATATCTCACCTCCGCTAATGCATGTTGTAAATTTCATGTTATTTGCGTGCTTCCTTCAGGGTGTTGCATTTACGGTGGCCAGCAGTGTACTTAAGGAAGCATTCGAAAATGTTTAGATCATGTTCAAATCTAAGACTAATAAACCAAAGTCTTTGCCAGACTAAATAATTTAAATACAAATCCAAAGCTTAAAAGGCTGTTTACTAACGATATTAATAAAAACACACGAAATTATTTTTACTAAAAATAATTATAATCAAAAATAATGAAGTAAAAACTAGAATTGTAAGTACTGGAATCATATTAAGAATTTTCTTTCCCATAGAGAAATGTGTGTACTAGAAAAATATATTGGGGTAAATTTAATTTTTAAGTATTTCTATATTTTTATTTTTAAGTGTTCTTATTATATATATAATACTAATTTAACGTGAAAATTTTCAAAACTAGAGAAGATAAGTAAATAAAATAATTTTTACGAATAATTTACTTGTTATATTGGTTTTTTCGGGAATCTTCTATGTCATTTTAAATATTAATGTAAAGAAATAATGTTTTTTTTTTCTACAGAGAGAACAAGGTCTTCTTAAAAATATTCCCTCTCATAATTTTGCTTCATAAAGTAATACTTATCAGCAAACGATTGAAAACAGTTTTAAAAAATATAATTTTCATATATTGGTGGATATATTTGTTCTGTGAATGAATTGAACGCCTTGTTTAACTTTAAATTTAACCTGAAATGTGCATCGGACGGATTGCTAATTTCTTTAGCGTGGTATGGCTTATATTTTAAGTATGTATCTATAGTTGATTTTAGTATAGTTCTCGTATGATTCTTATAAATGAGGGTTTCTCAAATCATGGGGTGTGCCCCACTAGGGGGGGGGGCGTGATAACTCTACAAGGGAGATGAGAACATATTGACAAGTCGAAAACAAAATATTATTTAAAAAATTATTAATTAACTGAAATTAAACAAACAAAATACATTCTGACATAATAAAGTATAAAACACACATTTACACTGATATAATACCTTTAAATATGTATTTGTACTGCACAATATATTTAAAAAAAAATTAACAATATTAAATTACGAACATTATAATAATTACCAAAGACCTCACGGGCTTGTAACATATAAAATTATATACAAAAATTACCACTTATCTTGATCATTTGTTCAGTTTATAATTAATCCCTTTTCTGCCTATGAAAAGTTACACAAATCGCTTCCCAATGCCATCATTTTCCACGTAGGGACGCGTATGTGATGTATTGGGGGAGAGAAAAGGAATAAATAACTAAATCTTCTGAAATAAGTAAATCCTTCACAAACACACTATCAAGGTTCTTTTATTGCGTTCCAAAGCCTTCGGAATAATTTTATGTCGATAGCAGTACACAGAAAAGATTGTACTTCGGAAAGATATATATATATGTCCGGGGCAATTAATGCTTTGGCTGAGCGAGACATTTATATACACCGGTTGCACTTAAGAGGTTTAAGTCGTATTGTAGCTTTAGCGTCAAAGTACAATATTATTGAGTTAAATATATTGTTATTGTAATGGGGGTGGGGTGCAATGAAAATTATTATGAAATATTAGGTCACAAATATTAAAACCTTAAGAAGAACTGCTGTAAACTAAACGTAGGCTCACAAATGCAGGCTTCGAAAAACACTTTAAATCTAAATAAACTTTTTGTATATTTGCAACTCTTTTGAATTTCTTGCACTGCCAACGCACCCGGCATTTAACGTTCAAGTTAAAAGGTTTTGTTTGCACTGAGTAAATCTTCTTTCGGCTTTCAATAAAGCAGAAAATAAACTGTGAAAACTCATTTCTAAGAGTCAGCCCGGAGTGAAGACGGCTGCTTTGTAACCATTTGGATAAGAATAACATTGACTAGTAAACATTTTCGGGATTCAAGGTCACAAGAAATAGAGGAGAGAATATAGGACTTCCGGCTTCAAATCGAAAGTAATTCTTGGACTTTTTTTAAATGTCTTCCTTCGGTAGAGTATTTACTTTGAATGGTTTCGCTGACGAGAGAAAATGACGTCTAGAAGCTTTAGATGTTTTGTTACAAAATCCTGAAGGTTTCACGCTACGACAAAATTAAATATTGAAATTTTTTTAATGAAATGGTTATAAAATGGTTAATAACATGCTTGTCATTTCAAATTTAAATTACCGTATATATTACAGTAATTGAAATTCGTATAACGCGCACTTCTAACATACACACAAATAAATTATAGTTAAAAAAAATTAAAATACACCCTTTTATAGTTTATCGAACTAAGTTGTGACTTTTTCTTTTAGTCATCAAATTTGGAATTTGTCGCCGAATATGGAAGGGGATATAAAATGAGTCGCTAAATGCGAGATGGGATCTGAAAATCGCAAATCGTTAATTCTGATCAAGACAATGGAACAAAATTATTGTATTGACATCGGCCCGTTGTCATTATAAATTTATTATCTGACAAGTGAGCAAAATTTCGAATGAGTCTGACCTTTTAAAGTGAGTAAAAATCGAGTTCCAAGATTCCATTCCATGCAAGTGAAGCTTATAAAAGGGTGTTAAAAAAGATTGGTATATACAGATGCGTGTATAAGGATGATTGCTTTTAATGTAAAGAAAAGACAAGCATGTAAAAAGTAGATTTCAATTGATATGCATTGGGTCTCCTTTTGTAAATACTTCCTCATCTTCTAATATTCATCATATTCCATTGTTGTTTTAAATTTGTACTTGAAAACGAATTTGATTGGTTATTGATACTCAACCTGCGGGTCGCATGGGGTCTACCGGACCTTTCAGAGTGGCCCGTTGTACTAGCAAATTCAATTATTTAAGAACAATGATTTAAAAATTTAGCGAGAAATTCTAATAATCAAGCATTTCTATACACACATCAATTCTGTTATCGATATCGTGCTGGTAGGAATTGGGGAGGGGGACTTTTTTTTTTCTTTTTCTAATTGTAACGGTTAGTGTTTATCAATAACAGTGGAATAGCGACCATTTTATGGGTGAAAATGGAGCCGCTGTAGCATAGGGGTCAAATTAACAGACTCGTGGTTGGCGTGTCATGAGTTCGAGCCCAGTGCCACTGATTCCTTTCGTAGAGTAGAGAGCCGCTACAAAATGGGTTTCGCGAAAATCGATCCTCAAGTTTTATTTAGGGTGATTATAAGGGGCGTAATAGATAAATATTTCCGTTTTTAAACTATTAGATCTACCTCCTTGAAAATTGGTAGGCATGTTTCTTTCAAGGAATAGAGTTCTTCTAACAAAGAGTAAAACGAGAATCGACACCTAAGGAGGGTTGCGAGGGATCAAGGAGAGTTATAGAAAACAATTCCTGTTTTTGAATTATTAGACCCACATACTTGAAATTGGTTAAGCATGATTTTTTGATGAATAGGGATCCACTAAGAATGTATTTGAGGGAAATCGACTCCTGGGGGAACAAAGGGTTACTGGGGCGTAATCACAAAGGACTATAATAATGGAATTTGATTTGACGTTTTCTTTTGTTGAATTGAAACTCGCTAAGAACGGTTATTTTGGAGAACGACTCTCAACGAGATAAGGGGGGGGCAAACATCATTCTATACTTTAATTTTAGTTATTATTCGAAAATATACAAATTAGAAGCTCTATATATATATAAACAGAATATATTTATAAAACATCATGGAATACGTGGCAAAGCGGGTGGCTAACAGCTTATACAAGTATATATACTAGCTGGCATAGCCCGGCGTTGCACGGGCTTTTTCCGAGGGTATAGCTTAATCCCCATGTTAATTTCCTCCTTTCTTTCTGACGCCATCACTTTTGTGTGGTTGTGACGCGTACGATGTGAGGGCGTATCATAGCTTTCTCGTAGAACCTTTTACCTTGTCTTCACAAAAGCAGCACTTCCAATATTATTTTTCGAAAAAAATTTGTTTCTTTCCTCTCCGCTTAGCCCGGCGTTGCACGGGCTTTTACCGAGTGAATAACTTAATCCCCATGGGAATTTTCTGTTTCCCTCAGGACGATAGCACTTATGTGTGTGTATGCGCGAGATGGATTTCTTTAACAATGTCATAAAAACTCCCTTTTTCGAAATTTGTTCGTGCGTTAGTGTGGTGTGGTAATTAGGAGAGATGGGTGAAAGCTCAGGTGTCATCCTCGTCACTTGACCATGGTTGAAAATTTCGCGGTCCATCGCCAATAACCCTCGAATAGGCGAACAGTGTGAATTTAAAAATCACTCACTCACTCTTCAATTCTTTAGTTGCAATTTTTTAGTCCCCGAAACGAAAATGTAGCCTTTTTAAAAATAGTTGTATGTTGTAAAAAGACAGAAAAGTAGAAATTTTACAAATTACAAAATTTCACTACTATTTTAAATCTTGAAGTAAAATTGTGAGGATTTTTTGAAATAATCGACACACTGGAAAAAAGTTTCATGCAATTATCTTTATAAAAGAAGAAATTATTAAATGATTGTTTTAAGTATTTTGAGTGTTTTATTAAAATTTGTTGAAAAAAAGTTTTTGGCTTTTTATTTTTTAAATCACTGATTCTAAAAGTTTTAAAAATCATTTTTATTTAAACGTAACGATATTGATTCATTTTAGAAAAAAAATCATAAAGTGTGCAAAATATCATTGTTTTGTAAAAAAAAAAATTTTTTTTTTAATTCTTTAAAAAAAAGATAGTTTCTGGCATTTTATTTTTTTAATCACTTTCTAAATAATCAATGAACTTTTTAAAAATTATTTTCATTTAAATTCATCCATATTTATAAAATGCAAAACTATAACTTATTAATTATTTTACATTAAAATTGATTAAAAATGTCCATTTAACAATTAATTGTGGCATACTGTTTGCTTAAATAATGGCAGCACTTAAAATTTACGTGGGAAGAAGAAGCAGAATTGAAAAAATCGAATTCCTTGGATTCGAACCGAGATTTGTTTGTTATGAATCGTTGAAAGAGAGAAATTACTTTGAAAGAATAAAAATCAGAAAATAACCTTTTTAAAGGCTAAAAAATATGAAAAGTGCATTAAAATAATATAGAGGAGCATATTAAAATAAGTATTTTGCAGTAAAATTAATTTACGTGGGAAAAATAAGCAGAAATGAAAAAAATCGAGTTCCCTGGATTCGAACCCAGAGCTACGTGATGTGAACTGGTTATGCTGACCACTCAACCAAGGATACCAGCAGCAGGAAGAGAAAATAAACTTTATGATGAATGAAAGCTTGAAATTGAAAGTACTTTTTTATTGAAGAGGGGATCCACAGGATATTCACATAACGATTGAAAAGTTTCGATTGACGATTACATTTAAATGTATTCCAAAAAATTTATTGATTTTTGATATATTAATAAAACGCAATTAATAATAAAGAATATATAATATGAACATAGTTTTTTTTTCCCTAAGGAAATTATGCCTATCTAACTGATTAATTCCAAAAAAAAAATTTCGAAATGGGCAAATTTTGCGCTTTTATTATGAAATTATATGTCAAAAATAGATTTCCACATTAGGCATTATTTTAAAGTAAACTATAAGTTTTATGAAGAGAACAAAAATTTTGATACTGATAAATATTTTAAATGAATCTCAGAAATGTATTGAATACATTTTTTCATCTTAATCTGACATCTATAATGATTTAATTTTGATAATTATATAAAGAAAAATTGACGAAAATTGAAGCAAAAATAACTTTTTCACTCGCCAAATTTGTTGATTTCTCCATGTTTAAGTCAGAACTTTTTAGTGTAACCCTTGAGTTAGATGTGGTGGATGGTGAAACTGTTGAAAGGTCTTTGGCGCAAAACCATTTTTCGACGCCAAGGTTTTGGCTAACTGTAAAATCGCGTATTTTTTATTAAAGTTTTTATTTTTAGGGCTTAATTTTTAAGTTAATGCTTTCAAACTTCACAAATTAATTTCAAAAACGAAGTACTTTTAAATAAAAAAAATGTACAAAAAATAATGTTTAAATTATTTCTCGCAATAACGGTAGTTTACGAAAATCACAATTTTTTTTTTAAAATCCGTAATTTATAAGCAATTTTTTCAATCTTCGTTCAGTTTACGGATAATAATCTTTAACACTGGAGAAAAATGTTTCGTGCGTTTATCTTCATAAATGACGAAGTTATTCAATGCTGAGTAAAAATTTTGACTATTTTTTTAAAAAATCGTAGGAAAAAAGTTTTGGTCATTTTATCTTTTAAATGACTGGTTCTAAAAGAAAAAAAAGGCTTGTTGTTCTTCAGTGTAGAATATCGTTTTCATAACACGAAAAGAAATTCATACGCAACGATTTAGAAATAATTTTCATAAAAACGCATCAGTTTTAACACTATATTAAAAAATTCGAAAAAAATAGAAAATATTGTTATTTTCAAAAAAAAATTATACCGTATCGTGGCGAAATAAATGATCTTTCCGATTCTGTAATTATTTTTTGTCTGATTTCAAAAGCAAAATGTATTACTATTTTAAAATGGTCGAAAAAGTGCGGATCTCCGCTCCGCCGATACGGCATTGAAGTTTAGCAAAATAAGTTACCCTCAGAGGCAAAACAATTAGGCGTTTTAAGGTTTTTAATTAATATATTTTTAACTAATTGCAATATTGGAATATAAATGGGCAAAACGGCTTCCTCGGGTCGTTCCCGATCTTTTGGTACCTTTCGTGAATTTCTGCGTCGTACGGTTCGTGAGAAGATAGACGCACATACATATATAGACAGATACGTTTACCTTCGAATAGCCGGTGTGGCTATGTACATTCCGTAATGTATGGCATGTTCTTGAACGCTCCAAATGGGATGAATTATTTTTCTAAGAGCTACAATAAAATGATGTAAAAATTGTTTCGAGTTTCATTAGCTATATTTAAAACTTCTAAGATATAACTAAGTAAAATTGAGGGAATTTTAGTTTAACTGAAAACTATTGTTAAAATACACTCATAACAAAACAAAAAAAAAAGAGATTAGTAATTTTTGGTAATTAACATTCAATTAAAATGCATCATTTAAAGCTGATTACATTTGGAACTGTAATTTTGGAAAAGTGTATAAATGAATAATTTTTAGATATTTAGAGTCAGTTGAAAAATAATATATTACATATAAAATTGTTTTAAGAATTTTATTGCAATAAAAAGTTATTTAAATGCTATTGTTTAGCAAAAAAATGAAGAAAAAATGACTTGCTTTCAAAACATTCACCTTTCATGAAAAAAAGCTTCTATTATAATACTTTGCATATATATAGATAGCTAGGATTTCTACACAGGGGTTGAACTGTTATTTTTGAAAAATTCATATTATTTTCTACATTCAATTAAAATAGTAACTAGTAATTTTAAAAAAAATTATTTTTACTTTGATATATTAAAATATGAATAAATGCACTGCTATATTATAAATTTCATAAAAATCCTATTTCAGTCTCTAGAAATCTTCTCTCTATATATAGGGTTAATATATCATTATTATAGCAGCAATTTTCATATAAAGGAGAATGTCTTGAAAATATGTTACTTTTTGTTCTTTTTTTGCTACAAGGGAGATTTAACTTAAATTATTTTTGTCTTGTAATAATTTTCGTAAATTTGTGTGCATATTCGAATTTAACACTGACACTAAATATCAAAAAGAGTATCCAATTGTACGTTTTTTCAAAACCACGTTATCGAACGTAGTCACGCGGATTGTAAGGTATGAAATAACATCGAAAAACATTATTATTTTAGTGAGCAAAAAAAATATTTTAAACATTTGAAACGATTCAACAACACAATTAAAACAGTTACAACCCGAATAAGCTTTTTTGAATTTCTTTCTAAGAAAATTTCAAAACACTTTTTTAATCTCTATGCTGAGTTCTTACAATCAAACTGGATTTTCTTTGTCAAGTAAAAATTTGTTTTTAAAGCAATCGAATTCTTTGTTAAAATGTAAATTTCTTCTCATTTTCAAGGGGTAATTTTCACAAAGGCAGAGCTTTTTATGCTCAAAAATGTTGTTAGCCATCGAGTTCATAAATTTGATTTTATTCTTACGCTTTCATAAAAAAATATTCGCAATAATAAGATTAAAAAATGAGCATTCCGATTTACAATAAATTCATTGCAACTCCGGAACAACAATCTATAAAGGAAGGAAGGATTAAGATTTTAAATATTTTGATTAAATTAGTATTCTTCCTTTAAGCAGCTCAATGCATGAAGCACAGTTCATTCCCCTGTTAAAAGCTAAATATTTGAATAAGTGATAAATTATTCATAAGAACCCTCTTTCAAATTCGAAACAAATGAGTAAAAACGCTTTTCATATCGTAGCGCAATCTGTTTTCTGCATTAATTTTAATCAAATTTAGATGTAATAAAGGTTACAATTACAATTAATCTGTGCTTAAGGAATTCCGGTAATAATAATAAAAACAAAAGTGAAACACGAGCCTTATAGTAGTTGCATATGATGTGCAACATCTGACATGTTATCGTGGTAAATATGCAGTTGTAACTTAAATCCTGAAAAAAAAATGAATCAGGTATGATTGGAAATAGTTTTCTACCGAATAATTACATCTGTAATAAACTTTTTATTTAATTAACACAAGTAGTACTGCAATTTTTGATCAAAAATAATTATTCTTGTTCAATTTGGGGATGAGCTGAGACTGAGTGAGTGGGTGAATATTAACGTCGCACTGTTCAGCACACGAGGGCTTTTTGCGACGGACCTCGTAGTTCTGAACCATGGTCAAGTGATGAGGACGATGATTGAGCTGGCACCCCCTCTCCTAACTACCCCCACTAGGCTACCACGGCCCACGAAGAAGAGACACAATAGACTTATGATAATTAAAGTATGACACATATACTTCTGATTTTAAAGTATTTAAAACCCGTTGAAACAGCGTCAATAACAATGCCACTGTTAGTTGTCGAAACATTTTGAATTGTGTTCATTTATTCATTGATGGATTAATCTTAAATGCGTCCTTTTTTAGAATCTGGAATACCCATTTGCATCTTATCAATGGGTCGATACGGTCTGGTTTGCAAAATGTAGGATCAGCCAACTGAAGGAAATCTGGAAGAGCTAAGTTTAAAATATTTCATGCGAAAGAAGGTGTTGTCAATAATATTTTTCGCTAAAAAAGCTCAATATTTTCTCTGAAACTTGCATCAGTATAAGACACAAAGGTACACTTCTTGAATCGAAGAGTTTGTGAGAAATTATTTAATCCGGTGAGAAACTTCTAAATCAATTCTCAGCTGTTTTGGTAAAATGGAGCAATAAATGATGCTTCTTTCCACAGATCCGACAAGAGAATTGTGAAAAACAGATTTTATATTTGAGTTTAACGGCTAGAACAGTGCTTCTCAAACTTTCCATATTTGCGATCCAACTTTCAATCATAATTTTCAGCGCACCCCCTTCATACAACAACAATGTATTGAATGCAATAATTTTGTACTTCGACGCTATAGCTACAATGTGACATTAATACTGTAAACTGCACATGTTATGAATATATGTATTATATTTCGGATATGACAAGTCCATGTAAGTCACTAGTAATTACTAAACTTGGTTTTAATTTAGTATTGATAAATCAATTATTAAATACTTTTTGCGCACTGATACATATATAAGTATCTTATATCAGTATCTTATACATATATAAGTATCTTATACATATATAAGTATCTTATAAGTATTATAAGTATCTTATACATATATAAGTATCTTATAAGTATTATAAGTATCTTATACATATATAAGTATCTTATAAGTATTATAAGTATCTTATACATATATAAGTATTTTATTTTTTATCATGTCAGAATGTATTTTCTTTTGCTTCCTTTCTGTAAATTGATAATTATTTTAAATCTTTTATTTTTGACTTTTCGATATGTTCGCGCCACCCCCATCCCTCACCACGTAGGGTTGTCATGCTACCCAAGGGGGGGGGGCACAGTTTGAGAAACGCTGGGTTAGAGCATTATTTTTTTTTTCACACATGCTCGAGTCTTTTTTTTTTTAATTTCCTTTTTCAGAAAAACTGACAATTGGGGTAACTTGATCTTTTAGTCGCCAAAACTGGAAATAAGATCCAGAATTATTCGCCAAATCTTGAAATGATCTATGGAATTAATCGCCAAATCTTGAAATGATATATGGAATTAGTCACCATATCTGGAAACGGTATAATGAATTAGTCGTTAAATCTGAAAATCATTATTCCTGATGATTCTGATCAGGACAACGGAACAAAATTATGACATTATTGTATTGTCATCGGTCCTTGACAAATGTGCGGAATTTGGAATTAATCGGACCTCTTAAAGTGGGTAAAAATCGAGTTCAAAGATTCCGTTACATACAAGTGAAATTTATAAATGCGTGTTAAAAAAGGCTGGCTACTAGAATTGGACCCCAAAGCGAGGGTAGTGAAGAGACCCCACCAAGCGCGCTGATTGGTCAAATCAAATAGCGCGTGCTTCCCGACTTCCTGTTACACATTTCCGTCCCTTTTCACGAAATCACTCCTACAAAAATCCAGCAACCGATAAGAAAGATGTTACACATCAAAAATATTCTTATGAACTATTTTTCTTGCGAATACGTAGCAATAATGTGTTATAAGCATGATGAAAGATATGTAGCAGTTCTTAACTGTGGTCCGCAGACCTCTGAGAGTCCGCGAAGATCTTTTATTTAATGTTAAGATTTCTCTCTTTTACAGACTTTGAAAGGCCTCGAGGAAAAATTGAAAGATGCACCATCCTAGACTATATTAGTAAATTGCCCCCAGTAAAAAGATTCTACTAGAAGATGTATTTCGATCGAGAATTCAGTTTTTTTATTGTTTGAAACTTCGTAGCCATCACTACAATGTAAATACAGTCGAACCTCCATATTACGAACCTCTATTTTGCGAACCTCTCCAATTTTACGAACTTTTTCCTGGAACCAAGCAGGTACAGTATAATGAAAATGAATCTCTGTGTTTAAAGAATTTTCTACATAACGAACTATTTTTCGGGATTTAGTGACTTCATTAAATAGGGGTCCAACTTTATTTTCAGGGGGGAAAAAGTTAAAACACGTGTGCAAAGATAAGTCTAAGATAAGGTTTACGGCTAAGCCAAAGATGGCCTATAAAATAAAATAATTAAAAAAATTTGCCAATCTTCGGTAAAATTCACAACTTTAGTGTAGTCGGATACCTTAACCACCGCGCAAATGAACGAAGTTTAGATAATTAAGTTATTTTATAATAAAAAGTCACATTCAGGAGTCAAAACACTTGGAAGAGAAGCAAATAACAAGAAAAATACAAAAATGAAATTACAGTGAACTACAAAGCTGAAGCTGGAAAACAGCTTGGATCGAACTGCGGGGATCGACGATTCTGGGAAAAGCTGGGTTTTGAAATGTGGCAATGTGTTATTCTGTACTACTAGGTATTCATCACTCAGTACTAACTCTATAATCATCACAAAATGAAGAAAAATGTTTACTTTAAGAGACTAAAATTATTTCACCAAATTAAGTCTTTTTCCATTTTTTTTTTTTTTTTTTTAAATTCGATTTCTTTGGAGTCAATTTTACATTTTGAAACTGATTTTTTAAAAAATTATTTTCTTCTTAATCTCCATACATCTTCTGCAAAAAGGAAGATTTCGTTTGATAAATTTATCCCCATAGAACCGCAATCCCCACCCTAATGTAGGAGGGTAAGTCAAAATCTCTAAATAGACTTTTGCAATTTTTCTTTCTGAAAGTTGTGTTTAACTTTCAGCCTCCAGATGCAGCTACTGAACCCTATCTTGCAATTTTAACATAGGAAAGACCACTTTCCAGTCATACTTCTCATTCTAGGTGTCCTGTCTACTCTTTTATTAGCTGCCATTTTTTCTTGACTAAATTTCATTGTTTTCCTGCCCATGAAATAGTCCTGACCTCAATCCTATCAAAACCTTGTGGCACCGATTGAAGATTCTTGTCCAATTGAGATATGTATGAAGTAAAAAGGAGCTAATTGACGATGTAATGATTTCCTGGCTCGTGTAATAACAAAGGAAGAGCTTAAAACTATTTTCAGCTCAATGAAACATGTTTGGGAAGCTGTAATAAAAAATAAATGTTACCGACTACGCACTGATAACTCGCTGCAGTCATCAGTATATATATATATCTAATGTATATCAATAGTTATTGCAGCATAACTTTTTTTGCGTTGCAAATACTTGAATTTTGTTTTTTGCATTAAATTCAGTATTAAATTCCCTTTAAAATGTTATAAAAGACTTGGTATTTTGTGCAACGTAACATTTTCTATAACCATACAACGTTGTTAAAAACATAATTTTAAAAAAGCTCCATAATTGTGGCCACTATTGTATATTTTTTTGTGATAGATCTTGTTTCAAAGGTAAGAAAGGTCCACTCGATTAACATGAAGGTTTTTCTAGTAAATCGTAGTTTATTCTGGAACTCTCCAGCAATTGCGATAGATTTAATTAATAGGAAAAACAAGCACATATAGATTTCCCAATGATGCACGTAGAATCAACAATCGCAGACAAATTCAAACAGTGACACAATCACATAGGTATAATATCACATTAGGCGAGAGAAAAAGCGCATAGTTCTCAAGCATTTCACTTTCACTGGAGTTACTTTCCTGTATCGTCCTTGTATAGGCAGTGAAGAAACTTGGAGGACTTTTTAACGTTTTCTAATGCGATCATCTTCCTAGACGCATTTATTTTTGTTGAAAAATGTTGTGAATTGGTGACATCTGGAGACCAAATATGTTATTAACTCTGTCTCCAAGGTAACTCCTACTCATTTACTATTATCGAAAGTATAATTTTCTTTAATAAGCAAATATTATTTCCGGCTACAATATCATTTCGGCAAAGAAGCAACAGTTTGAAATTTCCGTATTAATACTTTTAAGTATGTATGTATATGTGTATATATAAAATATTTATGTGTCTGTGTTGATAGAGAAATATGAAAAATAATTAATATAATAATGATATTTAAAAAACTAAATATGTAAACTTGTTGAATAAAATGATTCAGTTTAATTCTATATCTTCCACTAAAAGTGCATACCTAACGTTTTCAAAGTATATTAGAGTTTAAAAGACGTTAAAAGAATTTTTTTAAAAATTTTACCGAGAAGCAATTTTTAAACTACAGAAAAACTATAGCAATGAAATGAATGTTTCAAGAAAATTCTTTTCTGTAATTGAAATACGTATCCAAACTTTGGAGAATTTAACCAATTTCTACCCATTCTTTCTTGTTAAAAAGGAGCAAAAGTAAATAAAAAAAAAGATAGAATGACGAGAAAATAAAGCAATTAAGTGGATTATAGGCACTGTTGACAACCTAGGCTTCGCTGGGAGCGCCAATATGCCAAAAGGGTTGTGGTAAAAGATCCACAAATGACAATCCACTTCATGTTCGTTTGAGAGGGGGGGGGGTTGCTTTTTTTCGTTCGCAGCGGGGGAGGGGGCACCTTCTTCCACAGAAATAAACATTTCTTTTTGGACTTGTAACAACTTGTCGTATTTGAACTTTCGTTTCGTACATCTCTCTCCCTTTCTCTCTACAGGCACATAGATTATAGTGATCATAAAGTTTAATGCGGAAACACGTAACAAATACGTCGAATTCTGTTCTGTCAGTGTGTTTGAATAATGCATGTACCTTATCGTATAGCATCGCCAATGTTCATGTTGGCAAGAAGTCTGGAAATCAGTCGCCATCCTATCTTTACCGAAATTATTTAACTCTTTCTGATTCCATGACATGCAAAGGGGTCGCGGAAATCTAGTGGTTATGATCCAAGACTCGCGTGGTTGGCGCGTCATGAGTTCAAGTCCTGGTGCCAATGAAAAACCTCCATGTTGAAGAGCTGATGTACGTTAAATCTGTCGCTGTGCAAAGGCCTCCCGTTGGAGTAATGTGGTGGTTTGGAGAGGAGAGTACTAACTTAGGTGTCATCCTCGTCACTTGAAAAGGGTTCCAAATTCGAGGTTCAACACCCAAAGCACTCATGTTGCTTTGAAATGGAGCTTTAATAAACACTTAATCTGTTGACGTCATGCAAATACACTTATGGACAAAAAAATTAGCTCTCCAAGAAATAATAGCGGGGTCGTAACGAAACTTGGCATGAAGGTACATGTCGGGAAAATTTGCAAATGATTAGAAATGCAGCGTGTAATATCTTTATTACTTTTACTTTCGACACTGCACGTCGTGTCACCAGAACAGAATTCTATCTTTCTCTTAATCAATACCACCAAAACACAAGCGCAATTCTCCGCGCAATACACAAAAAGTCCAGTCTCAAAACCAACGGAACTCCCTCCTCTGTCCGTTACGTTGCAAGGCCAACGCCCTTTTCTTACCTCGCGCTCCTAATAAAACGAGGGACTCTCTCTTCCCTCACCGTCCCATTCGGGGGTCAATCACCTTCTCCCTAAAACAGTAACCCACCGCCTAAGACGCACTAAATAGCTCCAACATTCCATAATCTTCCGCCAACAGTAGCCAGACACTACACAGCGTGATTGCGCATTACGTATAGCCGGTAGAGGGCATTTAACGTCATTCTCCGTGGAATATAAAACTGATAACCAGAGCTTGTTTGAGTGTGCTGAATCGTTTACAAATGAAGCACTGAGGTAGACATGTCATTACGCTGTTTTCGAAGACAATATGAGCATCTGTCGCAGTTTGAGAGGGGGAGAATCATCGACATGATGAAAGCTGGGGGCTCAGCTAGGCGAGTAGCTTGTCAATTAGGCCGCTCTGGTTGTGTTGTGAGGGGGTGTTGGGACTAGTGAATCCGAGAGATGTCATTTACACGAAGACCAGGCTCAAGACGCCCTCGACATACCAGTCGTCCAGAAGACGGCCACATCGTAAGAAATGCACACGTACAGCCAACTGCTTCATCGGCCGCTATCGAGGCACAGGTAGCACCTTCACTAGGGCCCCTGTGTCTTCTTGAACCATACGAAGGCGCCTGGCTGAAGGAAATTTGGGATCGCCGCGCCCATTACGTGTGCTGCCCTTGACGCCCACCCATCGACGCCTCCGTTTGAAGCGGTGCCACGTACGAGGAAACTGGACTACAGCGGAATGGAACCAGGTCGTCTTTAGCAACGAATCCAGATTCAATCTCAGCAGTGATGACAATCGTGTTCGTGTGTGGAGACTCCGTGGTGAACGCCTCAATCCTGCCTTTTCTGTACAGTGACGCACCGCTCCCACAGCTGGTGTTGTGGTATGGGGTGGCATTGCCTACAATACACGGTCACCCCTAGTATTGATCCGTGACACCATGGCAGCCCAGCGATATATCCATGGCATCCTGCAACCACATGTGTTGCCACTCAAGCAATGGCTCCCAGGAGCCATTTTTCAACAAGACAATGCTCAGCCTCACAAGGCAAGGGTGTCACAAGACTGTCTCCGTACTGTTACTACCCTTCCTTGGTCTGCCCGATCCCCAGATGTGTCTCCAATCGAGCATATCTGGGACCATTTGGGAAGGCGATTTGGGTATCCCACGAGTTTGAATGAACTAGACGCAAGGTTACAGCAAACATGGAACGAAATGTCTCAAGACATCATACAGAACTTCTATACCTGTTGAGTCCCCTCTAGTGCATTCGCGCTAGAGGGGGCTCAACAGGTATTAAATCCTCCATTCTTTTGCCTTTTTCTCTGTAATAAATGATCCTTTTCCTTTGATTTTCTAATCCTTTACTTATATCAAAGTAGTCCTTACGTATGTAAAATTTCGTTTCATTTTGACGACTCCATCTTGGTGCGCTAAATTTTTTTGTCCATGAGTGTATTTCTTACGAAATAGAAAGAGCAGCCAAAGAATTAAAATAAAGTAATGACAAATCACTCTGTATCATGCTTCCTCATTTAACCTCAAAGCATGTCCGAAGGAAACCCAAATAAGTGGGTGTGATAATATCGTAGAAAAAATACTTAAAATTTTGAATATTTTGACTATACTTTCAATTATTGTTTAAATTTCTAATTAATTTTAAATTAAAATAATGCATCAATCATCAAGAGCACAATGTTTAATTTTTGAGTGAATTTCACTTCGAATTTAAGAGAAAGTTTTAATTCTTGTAATATATTTTTGATAAAAGTTAATAAGTGGTTATAAAACCTAGGTTCCCAACCTTTTTTGAACTGGTGCCCCCTTTTCTAGTAAATATTTCGATACCGCCCCCTTTCTAGTGAATATTTCGATGCCGCCCGCTCCCACTCTAGAGAAATAAGAGTGTACATATTACGTGGTGAAAACAAAAGAGATAAGTTTTAAAAAATATCCTATAACTAATAGAATATATTTTTTAATTAAATTTTGTTTTCTAAAGCCCCAATTTTCTTGCTTTCAAATCTGAAATAGCTATTGCCACAAATATATTTAAATGTGTAATAATACATATTTTAATCATAGATAGGATATTGTTGGAATTGCAACGCTACTGAATTTCTTCTTCATTTGAAAGAATAGAATAAAAATTTTAGCTTACTGTTATAAAGACAGGCAGGGTTTTTGATGAGATACTAAGTAATTCATCATTAACTATTGCTTTCAAAATAAATATAAATTAACAGTTTCAACCTTTAAAGAATCACGTTAATTTCATATTCAATTATGTTACTCGTATAATATAAGTAATGAAATGCATTGGACGAAACATTTTCCCTACTGCTCACAGACAAAGACAACACGAGCACTACAGAAATACAATACTATATCATTCAATATGTTGCGCTATATCATTCAATTTAATGTAGGTCAGGATGTAATGCAATCTTTAAGTTTTTCATCCTCTTTCCGAATTACCGAAATATGTGAATTTTCGTACCTGTGATATGAAATTATTTATATACATACAGTCAACATAAGGTAAACAGTATTAAAGTTTCCTTTTGTTAGTACATAATCAGCGTGTTTTTTTAGTCTTCCAAGTCCTTTCTTTCAATCTGCCCAAGCCCCTCCGTGCCATCTCAAAGCCCCCTAATTTTTTCTGGGGCTTTTATTGCCCCCCTGAAAGCCTCAAACGCCCAGGTTGAGAACCTATGGGTTAAAACAATATCCTACGGATACCGACAAAAACTCTAACTAAATATTTCTGTTTACGTATTGAGCTATTTTTTCTCTCGAGGAAACGAGTAATCACTTTGAATTAAATTAAAGAGCTGTTTAATGAATGTTTTTTTTCTTTTTTGAAACTTTATCTGCTCTTATTACTCGTTTAAGTGTTTGAAATTTAGAAATAATAAAAGTACATTCTCTCTAATAAAAATTATAAAATGAACATCTTTTTACTAACTTGTCTGGCATGAATGAGACAAAAATTAAAGTTTTAAAAGTTATATAAAAAAAATTATTGCGTCTGAACAACAAATTTACTGATAATAACATAATTAAGGTTAAATAATTAAATGTTACATATTCAATGTAACAATCATATCAATACAATGTTTATAGCTAATTAAAATATAAAATAATAAAACTTCTGCAGTTGAAACAACTAAAATAATACTTTTCATTTATAAACTGCTAATGAATGTTTTAAATGAATGGTTAGTAAATCGTTTAATGGGCATTTAACGTAGATATATAAATAATATTTTATTTTCATCTTAAGAAAAAAGTTATCATAATTTTGATGTTTGAAGCCAGTATTAGAAAATGCCTAATGGAAAGTAAATGGTTAAAAGCAATAAAAGAAGAAAAAAAGCTCTTTTTCAAAATGCATACTTTTTAAAATATTTAAATTATTTTATAACTACTATTAATTTTAATCGGTTTGTTATTCAAATGTTTTGTTGTAATATTTTTTTATCTCTGATGAGTGAGTGAGTGAATATTAACGTCGAATTGTTTAGCTATACACGAGGGATTTTGTCGACGGTCCGCGTAATTTTGGACCATGGTCAAGTGACGCGGATTACACCTGAGCTGACACCCCCCTCTCCTAACTACCACACCAAAGGGAGGACGTTTGAGCTCTCGACAGATTTAACGTGCATCGCTCCTCTAAACAGAGGGTCTTCAGTGGTACTGGGCTCGAACTCATGACACGCTAGCCATGATCCGATTCCTTGACCATTTGGCTACAGCGGCCACTTTTATCTCTGATACATCGTGCATTCTGAAGCAATACAAAGGAAGTTTGTGACGGATCTGGCATTCTTGAATCATGCTCAAGTGACGAGGACGACACCTTGATTGGCACTTCAGCTCATCAAATTTCCACACTCCGCCAACAGGTGGACCTTGAGCTTAGAGAGATTTAAAGTGCATCAATCCCTCATGGCTGTTGTCTTTGATGGCACTTGGGTGACCACGGTAGCCTAGTGGTCAAGGTTACGGGTTCGATGACGTGCCATGAGCTTAGTACCGCTGAAGACCCATCGTGTAGTGTTTGATGTATGTAAAATCTGTGAAGGCTCAAACATCCTCCCGCTGGCGTGTTGTGGAAGTTAAAAGAGGGGTGCCAGCTCAGGTGTCGTCATCGCTCCTTTGCCATAATTCAAATTTATGAGATCTGATTCCAAGATGAGATTTGATTTCTAGATTCCAATAGCCCTCGTGCAGCTTTAGAGTAAGACGCTAATATGACTCTCAACAACTGTCTGTAGCATCAGAACCCGCTACACGACCCCCCCCCCATGTCCTTGATTTCGCGACCATTGCCGCTTGGTTGTCGTGTTCACATTTTATCTTTCAAAAAAATTTTCATTTTAGTTTAAAAATTTAAATTTAAATTTTCAGTTTTTTGTATTAATTATAAAATAAATTAATATATAAATGAAACGTTTCTTTGTTAAAATTGTTTTATACTGATTAGATTCGGAATTGGAGGAATGTTTCAAAATTTTTTTTGAATCTACATAGTATTTAAGTTGTGCCTGAGCCTTGAGTAATTAATTTAAAGTCATTGCGAAACATATCTGAGCTGTTTTCCAATGATAGATATTTCTACATGCGTTAATTTTTACGTTGCGTGTATTCTATTTTTAACAGTAATATACATTTATTTAATATTGCCTTGCATTCTTCGAAATTACCAACAATTTTTTTCCTATTGTATTTGAAATTTAAATGTGTTTTTTTTTTACTAAATATAAACATGAAAATTAATGTTTCACAAGTAAAGGGAACTCATTATTAGATATTATTTTTACTTTATTAAGTTTTCATTTGTATATAACACTTTTGTTTATAAACTGATGAAATTCGTATCTTTTTGAAATAACATTTTAATGATATGAAAAAATATATCATTAGTGATACAATATTTTATCTTTTACATCTAAGAAATAATCTTTAGTTAAAGATTTTCCAAGAATGAAAAAGTTAAAATTTAATTAAAAGCTGTTTATTTTTTTAATGAAAATTATCTTTATTATTAAAGTTATTATTCAGAAATCATTTCTATAATACATTAATGCAATATTCTATGATATTCCTCTGTTTTGCGTACAAATTACAACGATTATGAAATAGATTGTTAATTCACACTAATCCAGGGATGGGAAACCAACATTTTCATGATTTTCTGCAATTACACATTTAATCATACATAAGTATAATAAGTAATATAAAAAAATTAAGTCAATTCCTACTTAGGTCATGAAAGAAAAAAAATTTAGTTGCTTTTTACTTTAAACATTAAAATTAATATTAATATGTACAGAATCACATTTTTGACACAGGACCACAAAATTAAGTGGCAAAATGTGGAAAGCGATTTTCACGTCTCTATATGGTGTTAGACTATTATTTTTGTTTGTTACGGCTAGGTGGCGTGGTTGGTTTGTCCTTGGTCTTCTGCACCCAAGCTTGAAGGTTCGACACAGGCCCAAGTCGGTGGATTTTCATGATGCAGAAAATCGACAGTGGCCATGTCGTATGATTATGTGGCAAGTAAAAGATCCCTAGAATGTCTGTTAGCTTGGATGCTTTTGGCAAAATTAAATCCTAGTATAGGTTCGCATCGTCAGAGCTCGGGTGCCTTCATCTACAGAAGAAATTGGGATTCAAAATTACCTGCGGAGTTTGGTACCGGCCTATATAGTGCTGCACTAAAAAAGAGATACCAGCTTCCGGGAATGCACTAAGTCTGCAATGCGGTAAAACACCAATCCTCAAACCATTAGAAATAAAAAAAAGTTTATTCATTCACATTTTCAAAAATTAGGCCATCCCAGGTAGAATTTGAACCCACACAATCTTTGGGTTAGAAGTCCATTGCGCTACAGGGACAAAACGAGCGATTTTTCTTTTCATGTAATGGTTTTGGACTATTATTTTTGTTTGTTATTATTTATTCATTAATTACATTTAATTAATGAATTAATATTTGAAAAAACTGTATTAACATCAAGTGTCATCCACTACAAGTTTAAAAAATGTATTTGAACTCAAGAGAATAGTTAAAAAGTAATTTATTAATGACTTAAAATTTGAGCAAGATATATATATATATATTGATGATGTGGATTAATAGTAGGGACTAAAAAAGAGTGTACATACTAAATCCTACAAAAGTATAAAATAAATCTATATATTTTTACTTGTTTTTAATTTGTTCACATGCTTTTGTTGTCAGAAATCAGCAATCACAGTCTGTAGTGTGATTGAATCCAGCCAGTAATTTCGAATTCTGGTTCCATTATAGCTCAGCCGTGTGGCCTAATGGGGATTGTTTTGCGTGAAAGTTCACGCGTAGTAAGGTGTTGGAGTTAAGAGAATGGATGAGTAACTCATATCTCCCCCTCATCACTTTATCATGAAGAATAAATAAGTGTTTATGAACTAAGAAATTAACTAAGCACTATAAAGCAACACGCTCTTAGCAAAGCGTAATTTTGGACCACATTCAACTGATGAGGCCTATCCCTGAGCTGACAACCCATTTACAAATTACCATATCACACCGACAGGAGGAGTTTGAGCCACAACAGATTTAATTTACAGCATCCTCTCTACACGTTGGGGTGGCCGCTGTAGTCTAGAAGTCAAGGTAACGGACTCGTGGCCGGCATGTTATGAGTTCAAGCCTGGTATCACTGAAGACCCGCCGTGTAGGGGAACGATGCACGTTAAATCTGTTGAGAGCTGAAACGTCCTCCGGTTGGTGTGCTGTGGTAGTTAGAAGAGGGGGTGCCAGTTCAGGTGTCGTTCTCTTCACTTGACCGTGGTTCAAACTTAAGAAGTCCGTTGCCAAAAGCCTTCGAGTAGCTGAACAGTGCGACCTTAAGGTCTCCAACTACCCTAAAATTGTGAATTTTGACCAATTTTTTTATGATTTTATTTTATGAGACATCTTATTAGCTTTACAAAAATACCAAACTAATATTATTTTCTGTTTACTAGAACAAAAACTATAAGTGTTTTAGTAAGAGCAATTGCCATTACTTTTTAAGCAAGATGTCATGCTTTAAAACGCGTTTTACTCGAAATGTGTTTTTTTGAAAATGCTCAAACGGGGACAGCGATTGCTCAAAAAGATTTCAAAATACTGAACTGAAATTTTTTGTGTATGTTCTGTAGAATATTAAAAGTGTTTTAACCTTCAGATTTATTAATCACCGTTTTATTACAAAATTTACAGTTCCTTATGTGAATATAACCACTGTTTTTTTTAAACAATTTCATATAACAACTAAGGCAAAATGCTCTAGTTCTGTAAAACTTAAAATATATCTTATCCTGAAGATCATTTCAAAATAGAATAACATAGCAACACATCAGAATCGAAAAATTGAAAAATTGCTCATAAACTTTTGGTACAGAATGGACCGCGTTTATGTTATCTTTTGTCAATTTTTACCCATTTCTTCCCATTTTAGTCATAATAATTTCTTTTTTAACTTCTTAATTTTAGCACATATTTCATTAAATGTACTAAAAAAAAAACTAAAACCAACAAAAAAATCCCCATATCTCCATTATTTAAAAAAAAAGTTGTCGCAACCAGTCAGATACCTTAATATTCGCTCACTCTCATTGAGATTTAATTTGCAGTATCCTCTCTACGCTTTAGGTCTTCAGGGGCACTATGGTTCAAACTTTTGACACGCAGCTCGCGAGCTCGTGATAATAACTTCTAGGCTAATGCAGCCACTTTGATTTTTCAGAATGATCATGTCTGTGTGCACAATCTAATCGCCTTATAAAAAAAACCCCAACGTTTTCCCAAGCTTTCAAAGAAGTTTATCCTTCATTAGCTTTGAGTGGAAGTATGAAGAGAGGGTGCAAACTCAGGTGTCATCCTCGTCACCTGAATGTAGTTCAAAATTACGAGTTCCGTCCCCGTGTTGCTTCTGAGTGTGGCGTAAGTTTAAATCAAATCTGGTCCGTTTAGTTCTGTAAAATTTGTTAATGATTATTTCGATCCCTCATGTAATAATTGCTAAAAAGTAGCAGGTTTGAAAAAAAAGTTTTTGTTTTAAATTTATAAGGAAATATAATTTTCACTACTCTTTCACAGTTTAAAAATTTTCCCATATAATTCCGTTCCTTGTGATATATTTCCCTTTTTCAAGTTTTAGTAGGAATAAAATTTAAGACATGACAAAATTACTTCTAAAAATTTTGAAAAACAAAGATAAACAGAAAAACCGATTATAATTTTACAACCGTGAGTGACAGATTTAACTTTCACTTTTCAAGTCGGCTCATATCATTTTATTGATTAATTTGAAAGAAAAAAAAAATCGAAACATAAACATCAAGACAAATCATCCCATTCACCGAAAATAGATACAAGAAGCTCATCTATTTTGTATAGTAATGCTTTACAATCAAGTTACTGACATTCAGTTAAGTACCAACGACTTCTCCACGCTATTTAACCTTTTGAAGGATCCTCTTTCAGATATAAACGGATGCAATTCCCTATTAAATTCCGAAATGGCTCATGGGGAGCAAAAAATACGAACTTCCGCCTTTTCAAAAACCCAACCGTTCAGGACGTTTTGTTAGAAAGGGAGCCCTCAATCAATCTTTCTGAGTTAGTCGATCCTCTGGGACAGTGTTGACGGACGTGTCCTTGAATCCCCTAATAGGACATCACTCCGCATCATAAGCTACTCTTATTCGTTCTGATTTATGAAATGTAACCACTCCTCAGAGGCAGAACTGAAAATATGTCATAGTTGAGATGGAAAGGCCTTTGACATGGTAGTTGGGCCTTTGGTAAGATTTTATTAGTTTCAAAAGCATTCCATTAAGTTATAGATTTGGTTAAGTTGCTTCTATTAGAAGGAAATGAAAGAGGTGATTTGATTTTGAATGCATTTTTATAAAGAATAATAAAATATTTAACTTTAAAAACAAGTATTAGAATCATAAATATATTGCTCCTGAATATAAGTAATATTCATTATTACTTATTTCCAGGTCGCAAATATTGAAAGTGCTTCTCAAACTTTCAATACTTGCGTACCAATAATCAATCACAATTTTCATCGCCCTTCCCCCCCCCCCTCCATACAATAATAATGTATGAATTCAATGATACAATACTTTGACGCTAAGGCTACAATACTACTTTAACCTCTTAAGTGCTTCCGGCGTATATAAACGCCTCGCTTAGCCAAAGCATTAATTACCCTGGACGTAAATATACGTCTTTCTAAAGTACGATCATCTCTGTGCACTGCTATCCATAAAATTATCCCGAAGGCTTTGGAATGCAACAAAAGGCCCTTGACAATGTTTGTGAAGGATTAACTTATTCCAGAGAAGGTTTTACTTATTTATTCCTTTTCATTCTCCCAATACATCTTCGCGCCTACGTAGAAAACGGTGACAATGGGGAGCAAATCGAGTAACTTTTAATCAGCAATTAAGGGACTAATTATAATCCGGACAAATTATCTAGACACGGGTTAATTTTTGTAAAACGGTTCTATATGACAAGCCTATGGGGTCACTGGTAATTATTTAACTAGTTTTTAACTTAGTATTGTTAAACTAATTATCAAATGCATTGTGCAGTACTGATACATTTATAAGTGTATTATATGAGTGCAAATGTGTATTTTGTATTTTATTATGTCTGATTGCATTTCGTTTATTTAATTTCCAAAAATTAATTAATTAATAAAATCTTTTGTTTTCGACTTTTACATATGCTGCCCCCCCCCCCTTGTAGAGTTATCATACCCCCTAGGGAGGGCTCCATAGTTTGAGAAATACTGGTGTATGAAAATAAAAAAAAAAACCTCTCGTTTTAATGTTGTATTAACAATAAAAAAATTAAAATTATTTGAGTTCTTTAAACGAGTATCGAGAAAAATTAAGAGTTTTGCTTTTGAATTTTTAAAAAAAAAATTGCGTTGGATAACATTGTTTAAGCTGTAAAAATGACTATGGAATTAATTTTTAATTATGTTAAGATATATTCAAGAAAATAAGTGATTCTAAAAAGTGGTTTTTTTGTACGTCTCATTATGGACTTTCTTATTATATAATCTAACTTTAATTTGAGTCACTTCACTTCCTCTTCCCTATTTACGTAATATTAAAAAGGACCGAGTTTCAGGAATATTTTTAAAACATATTGACTCGTCACAAACTTTTTTTTATGTGTGTGCATTTTTTTGCATCATTTTTATTATTTTACCAAAAAAAAAAAAAATCTTAAAAAATTGAGTACAATAATACCTTGACTTACGCTACCCCGAGTTACGGGAATTTGAAGTTACTGGATTTTCAAATCTTGTCGATTCGTCTTTTTTCCCCTTCCCATCACTGATACTAAGCGGAATCAGTGCCAGGGTCTAATGATATAGGTAATGTGATTGATGAAGTTATCGATCTTGCCAGGCAAATAAATTTAGAAGTGGATAGTTGAGACGTTCAAGAACTGCTGGATTCCCACAATCAGGAGCTGATCATTGAAGAGCTCATAGAAATGCAAGAGCAGGACATTAATCAACTTGAGCCTTTAGATCCAGTTCAATCAGAAGATCGAATGGTGATTGGAAATTTTACACACACAGAAGGCCTCAGTTTAATTGAAGAAAGAGTTATAACTTTTATAGATATTGCCTGCTCTAACGAAGAGCTTATTATTTTCAACAAAACAAGGAATACAAAAATATTAGCATGCTGCTTGGAAATTTTGCTGAAGAACAAATAATCTTTGAGTGTGAGCCGGCAGACGAATTGTTAGATTTTATGAAACCTATATCGAAATAATTTCGGTTAGTTATTTTGCATTTGTGCTATCTAAGATTATATTAAACAATTTTTTCTAAATTAGTAGTTTCTTTCGTCTCTAGCCTCAATAAAAACAATTTATGTTATTTCTTTGCGAAATTATACCCCGACTTACGCAGTTATGACTCAGTCCCACCTATCACGTGAGTTCGGGGTATTTTTTACTGTAATTTATTTTTTAAAAATGTATGTGAGGAGTATCATGAGAAAAGCCTCCGAACGCTGAGTATTTATACAAATTTTTTAATCCGTAAAAATTTTTTGGATTAACTTCTTTGACAAAACTTTTCATTAAAATGTTCGTTCATACAGTGCAAAATTTCAAAGTTATTTGAGGAGAAGAATTTTCGAAAAGGTTCATTTTGTGCTTCAATGTACATTTTCGAAAAATTGCGAATTAAGGTATTGCGACAGCTTTAAAAAAAATGGAGGTATAGGGATTTTTTTTGTTATTTTTGGATTTGATTAGTGCATTTTAAGAAATATATGCTAAAATTAAGAATTGAAAAGAAATTATTATTACTAAAATGGGGAAAATATGGGTAAAAATTGACAAAAAATAACCTAAACGCGGCTCATACTGCAGCAAAAGTATATGAACAAATTTTAAATTTTTCAATTCTAATGTGTTGCTATGTTATTCGTTTTTGAAATGACCTTCAGGATAAGAGATATTTTAATTTTTACAAAAACTGGAGTACTTTATCTTTTTGTTATTATATGAAATTGCTTAAAAAAGCAGTTATTATATTCACATAAGGGACTGTAAATTTTGTAATGAAACAGTGATAGATAAATCTGAAAGTTAAAACACTTCTACTATTATACAGAACATACACAAAAGTTTTCAGTTAAATATTTTCAAAACTTTTTTAGCAATCGCTGGCCCCATTTGAGTATTTTCAAAAAATCACATATCGAGTAAAACGAGTTTTAAAGTATGACATCTTGCTTAAAGTAATGGCATCTGCTTTTACTAAAACACTGGTAGTTTTTGTTCTAGAGAACGGAAAATAATAAACTTGGTATTTTTATAAAGCTAATAAGATGGCCTATAAAACAAAATCATAAAAAAATTTGTCAATTTTTGGCAAAATTTACAATTTTAGGGTAGTCGGATACCTTACAGTAAAGACTTTTTTAAGTAACCTATACAACCACCTCAGACTGGATTCTTATATAGTTCTAATTTAGATAGAGTAAAAATTTTAGCTACATTAGAATCAGACGAAGTGATACCTTGTTTTCCGATTAAAATAGAAAAATAAATTTCTTTTTACTGTTTTCGTAAACTCGCTCTTTCTGTTAACTCGTATACGATCACATATACACTATCTGGCCAAAAGTATCCGGACACCCTTTAAAAAAGTGGTTCTGGCGAGTGACGCAATTTGATAC
>BMAO01037952.1:0-21145 GCA_019973975.1 Trichonephila clavata | reverse complement strand
GTTATTATATGTACTGCAACAAGTGTTCGAAAGTGCATGGACTTCTGGGTTCACATAAAGAGTTTGGTGTACGAGATACCCGTTCCTTTAGTTGAAGGAATCACTCGATTGTCTGTAGCTACTGAGGGGACACGTGACATGCTAGGAATTTCCAGAACGTAAGGAATTCCATGCAGTGCCACTGTCAGGCCTTCCAGGCAACTTCTAGTTGTAATTTCGAGGACCTGTTGTTGTACACATTTTTAATAAACTTTTTTCTGCCCCATTTATGTGTTGCTGTTTCTGTTCTTTTATCTGCTTTTTTGTACCATAACTCTCAACTTCAGCATTTGTGACCTAGCATTCCTATGATTCCGAATCGTCTCTGTACCTTTTACACATCCTGCAAATTTGTCAGTCTGGTAGCGAATTCCCATGCATATCCGATATATAACAAAAAACAACAATTATAGAATAGATTTCACGTTGTTATGATGACTTCATTGAAAATAATAGAAAAATAATAATATAATTAGCAAAATTATAACAAGTTTTTTACCTCATAATTATCTATAATTAGTTTTAATTCTAGAATTTAAACTTCATGACGAACGTCGACGAAATGTTTAATTAAGGGGACACAGAGGAGAGTACGATTCAATTAACAAAAATTTGTCAAAAAATCAAATTTAATTTTTCAGTTTAAAATTATTTTGTATGTATTTTCTATAACCTGACAAAATTTGAAAGCTCTAAACTAAAAAAATACAGAATTATGATAGTTTCTGCGTTCGTTTTTATTCACATCCCTATAGCAAATCAAAACTTTAAACTTACTTATCTCGGAAAGATAAAATGTTTAGTTTCACTCCTTGTAAAATGCTAAGGCTTTTTTTCTATTAAGCCTAATGCTTTGATTTTTTTTTACCTATTACTAATAGTACATGTAACAAAAGATGGTATGCATTTTTGAATCAAAGCAATACTTATTTTTTTAAAAATAATTGAACTTAGAATTTGCACATTTTTTAAGGAATTTACCATACGCATTCATAAAAAGATCCATTGTACGAATACCAATCATGTTATCGCAAAACCCATTCTAACTTTTGTTATAAATAGTTTGAGGTACGTGTAAACCAAATTTCATGCGTGTACGTAAATTTTTGTAGGAGGAGTAGCATTTTAAAATCACTTCACAAATTTGAAGTTTTTTCCTTAAAAAATTAAATGCCTAGCTTTTTATGAAATTTTGAGCCCAAAATCTGTTTTACTTACTAAACACACATAGGTGGCAACCAAAATTTTTTAAAAATTCTTTAATTAAAAATTATTGCCGAAATAGTACCATGTCCTCTTAATAAAAAATTATCTATAAAATGATCTAAATTTATACACTTCTCTTTCAATCGTTTTTGTTGTGTTATTACGGTTATGCAATCTATACAATTAAAAGTGGTCGAACTTCTAAAATATTCGAGTGAATACTGAATGATGTGAGGTATCAATAAAATGACTCATATGAATATATTTTCTAACATAGTTTTAACGAATTGCAAGTTTAGAATTTCTGTAAAATATTTTTTTTTTCGTTCTCTGCCATTTTAGGGTGTTTGCATAGTTCTTTTACTTGGAGTGGGATCAAAGCATTTCAGGAATGCAGTTTTGGAGAAATATATAAAATATTTGAAAAAACTTTTTCACGTAAGTAGAACATTATTACTTTTTGTCATTTTCACGTTTTTTTTTTAAATATTTAATTATTTCACAGACATTTCAAAAAACCATACTTAAGGAATATATCTGTTGTAAATAGTTTTTTATCTAATAGTAATGAAGCACAAAACTCCCTTACATGTCATGATGAAGAAAATTACAATGTTTTTGAAGAATATAGTTTTATAGGGTAAATTTTAATAGAATGAAAAAGCATTCATGCTGATTGCTTCAGAGCAGGGGTCGGCAACCTGTGGCACGTGGTACAATTCTCAATGGCACACTGCGCTACTCAACAAACTTGTCGATTTTTGAGTGGATGTATAAGGGGTGCGATCTACTCTCGGTCCCGGCCAGAGATGTGGGAGGATGTGAAGGATGACTCACCATAATAGCTTTCAACTATTTATTAAACACACAAATTATCAACAGACACAATTCTAAAATAATTCAAACTAGAAGAAATGTTCCTAATAAGAGCAATAGGAGAATAAACCACGAGAGACGCGAATTATATGAGAAGACTTCTGTTGTATTGATCTTCCTTTTTGGGGATCAATCCACTACTGTAAATATTTGAATTATAAATAATTTATCTATGGTGACCAATCGTCACTTTAATATACTAATACCTGATCGGTAGCAATCTCTCCTCGTCGTTATATTCTCTATATCTCAATCTCCATATAAATCCATCTAACTAGGTAGAAAACCTATACTATATATAACCGACCTAATCTGCATATCACGATTTCTTCTTCAAAAGGGTTGGTTGTGATTAATTTCAATTTATAACCAAAGATTTCCCAAGAGGATTATATGAAGGACACTTATAGATCCGTCACCAATGGAAGTTGATAAATTTGTAATGGGCCTTATTTGATAAATATCTTCAGAATAATGGACATTTACGGAATTACGAAAAAATCTGAAAGAGATAATTCTAAAGATAAATTTGCTGCTATTTTGTTAATTGTTCAATGTCATTGCTGGAGAAATTTAATTGTCTGAAGAGAGAAAATTACATGCACTCTGATTTCCGCTTTTTGTGTCCTACATATCTAAGTAAAAACTCTCTCCTTATATGAAAAATATTTCGAGTCTTCAAAGAAATTGTTTAAAAACTGAATGTTCAGAATCTTGACAAATTGAAAGTTAAAATTTTATACCCCTGACTTTTTTTTATATGGAAGTAGAGCGGTGCAATCACAGGTTCGCTTTAAAATTTTTATCTATCTTTTTATTTAACTACAACGAAGCGAAATGCTTATACTTTATGTTATCCATTTCTTATTTTAATAAATATGTTTAAAATGTTATGTTAAAAATATGTTTTTATACATGTACAATTAAATTTTTTTTTTATTTTTGTTAAAGAATTAGTTATATTTTATGCTGTTTATTTTGTGTTAAAAAATGTCATTAAATGATGCAAAATTTATATGTAATAAAACTGTAAATATCTATATTATTGACATCTATTCTCTAACTCTGCATGCATTATCGAGGGAATTGAATTGTTTTAAAAATGTCCTTCTGTGCTGCACGCTGAATCATATTGGAAGATTGATTTGGCACGCCACAACTAAAAGGTTGCCAACCCCTGCTAAAGAATGCAACTCTAGTAAAAATCTAATAATCACGGGTTTTGTAGGATATGGAGCAACAAAGCCCAGTAAAAATCAAAGCAAAGCATTTAAATATTGAAATTGTGTATGAAAATACATATTGAAATGTTTAGCTTGAAATATTTTGCTTTTCTATTTTAGAGTAACGAAATAAATCCAGCCCGGAATTTCGAATATACAAATGGATATCGCTTTGAGTACAAAAACTGTAAGTATTTAGGGTATGGATTAATTGAGTATATTAAATATTTTGTTTAATTTATCCCGTATATGACAAATAAATTTAATAAATCTATTTTTATATATTTTCTAACCATGTACAAATATTTTTTTCAGATGATATGTAAGCAATCATTTTTCTTGAAAATTGTTATTCAATTATTTTAAAAGTTATTCCTTGTATAAAAAAAAACAATATCTGAAACAATTTTAAAAAATGTATTTAACAAGTTTAAACTGTAATAAAATAAATACTAATACAAAAAATTTTAAAATTTAGAATTAATTTTATTTTTGAAAAACAGCTTTAGATTTGATCGATATAAGAATAATTATTTACTGAATCTTAACCAAGAACTTGAGCTCAAAATTGTACATCTTGAATTGTATTTTAAGTTCAAAGTACTTTGGTACAATGAGTTTTTTTTTTTCTTTTGAAGTTAGAATGCATAATATATTTTTCTCTTTTAACAATTATTTTCTGTTTATTCATCTGAGAGTTATTAAATATTTTGTAATCGGATCATTCATTCCTGATAACCCTTTATTTCATGTTACTTATTATTAATGTTGAAATAAGGATGTTTAAATGATGCAAAATGAATATGTAATAAAATTCATAATCTGTATTTTTGAGCGATATTTCTTAACTCCGTATATGCATTGCCGCGGGAATCGAATGGTTTCAAATACTTTTTAACGCGCGCATTCAAGGCTCTATATAAACAAATAAATGTTTATATACAAAAGCGCTTCTGAAAAATTGTACTTTTAATATAAATTTATTGAATTTTAATTGTGTAATATGTATTCACACGTTACTTTTTTTTTTCTTTACAGATTACTATTAAGCCCAATAAACATAGCTCGGAGGATTTTAATATGATCTTTTTGCTATGTTAACTACAATTTCGATGTCCTTTTATTGTACGTACAACTTTGGCTAAAAACTGCCTTTTGTACCTGTGGCTAAATGTGAAAAGCACAATTTGTTTATACTGTAATTAAAAATTTTCGACTTTTATTGATCGTTTCATTATTTCACAGAAAACACTTATACTTATTGCTCCCATTATAATATTGTTACCAATATGCGTAGAGGAAAAGTAACCAACGTCTCCAGTTATTTCAATAACAAATTTATTATTAGGCAACGACAAACAGATGACTACACGAAGACAAGTCGACTATACAAAGAAATATTACTACAGATTATTCACAATAATGCAAAACGCACTCGTTATAAATTAGCTTCACAATGTTCTAGAAACGACTCTCTAAACAGTTTCTCAACAGGAACACAACAAATAAAGTCTCTTTCATCAAAGTCAATACACAAGACTAAACTCTTTTCTGAAATGATCCAACCTTTGTTTCAAAGGTCCTTTGTATAGCCTCCTACAAATTTCTAAAAGGATTTATCCTTGAGGGTTCTCGATGACTCCTTGGTGATATCATTTTTTTTGCCAAATTTGTCGCCAAGGTCATAAATTCGAAACTCTGGTGAGTTAATTGCCATAATCTTATTTTTTAAGTTCATGCTTAAAGGGAACTGTGCCTGTAAAACTCAATTTTCTTACAAACGGAGTATTGCTGCAGGGAAAACGCCATACGTGGTGCGTTTTAATATGCTCTTAAGTACGCAATGTAAATAATTCATGGTTTTTCCATTAAACAGCCATCTTGCAGAATAGCAATAAGGTTCCATAGTAATGAATCTCTGAGACCTGAAAGAAAGTGTGTGGCTAGTTGTGGAAGTAAGGAGAGGAGCGATCTGATCTGATTGTCAAAAGGATGGTTAAATGCGATGAATATGAATGCATGTTTGAGGCAGGGTTAAATTTTTGAAAATATGATAATATTGTAGCGGTGGTTCCTATATAAGCCATTAACAGCCTGCGGACCGAAGTGATCATTTTGGTCTAGTGGTATGTTACGTGCTTACGAATCAGAAGGTACCGAGTTCTATCCTCCTTATTGATGACCTTGACTCTTAACTTAGAAAAAACGCAACCTTCGCGTTTATTCGTGTCGTGGCGCCATCTTCCCGCAAGGAGGACAATCAAAAGCCGTCAGACCCATTTGACGCAGCAATTAAAAGCCCGTCAGACCCGCTTGACGTCGCAATTAAATGCTGTCAGACCCACTTGATCCAATAGCAACAACTCACGCTTGCCATAACAAGTGTATCGTTCGTTCGCCTATCCACCGACTCACTGGTGGGGAAGTGTATAGAGATGGTTCCCTATATAAGCCAGTAACAGCCTCCGGACTGAAGTGATCATTTTGGTCTAGTGGTATGTTACGTGCTTACGAATCAGAAGGTACAGAGTTCTATCCTCCACAATATCATGAAATGGTGAAATTAGGAGGGCTGATAATAATACTTCTCTCTTTTACGAAGTATCAGAAACATTTCTGAGCAACATATTGTTTATTTATATTTTATTTTTATTTTTCATTGTAATTTTTTTACTTATTCTGTGATAAATATTTCTAAAAATTTTTTTCATGTTTAATGTTTTTAATGCATAAGTATTACCATTATCTTACTATAGTCGAATGAACCCATTACATATGCTTTTCACTCAAATGAAAATAAATGTATTTTAATTAACATTTTAAAGTACAAATACAAAAATTTCACAATATACAGCTAGGAATGTATGTAATAGTTAAAGGGACACATACTATTCAATTGACAAAAATCGGTCAAAAAATGAAATATAATTTTCTTAGCTTAAATTATTTTTTATATACTTTTTTATACTCTCACAAAATTTGAAAACTCTAAGATTAAAAAACGCAGGGTCATGATGACTTTTACGTTCATTTTTATTCACATTACAACGGCAAATCAAAACTTTAAACTGACTTACCTCAGAAAGATAAAATAACTAGTTTATCTTCATTTAAAATGCTAAGGCTTTTGTTTTCCTATTGTGCCTATTACTTGGAAATTTTTTCACTTGTTGCTAATAGTTCATGGAACAAAAATAGGTATGCATTTTTCAATCAAAGCAATACTTGATTTTTTAGAAAATAATTGAATTTTGAATTTATGATTTTTTAAGGAATTTTCTATAAGCATTCATAAAAAGAAGTATTGTACGAATACCAATCATGTTATCTCAAAACCCATACCATCTTTTGTCATACATAGTTTGATGTACTTGTAAATCAAATTTCATATATGTATGTTAATTTTTGTGGGAGTAGCATTTTAAAATCACTTCAAAAATTTCAATTTTTTCCCTTAAAAAATTAAATGGTTAGCTTTTTATGAAATTTTGGGCACAAAATCTGTTTTACATCATACATATACATAGGAGGCAACCAAAAAAAACTATGAAAATCCTTAAATTAAAAAAATTTGTATAAAACGTACTATGTCCCCTTAAAATATGGGTTTAAAAGAATGTTTTCGAACTAGGAACAGTATTATCACGATCCCGAAAAAAATTTAACATATCATTACTGAAATTTATAATCAACAAATGTCTGATCATATAAATAATGCTAAAAAATCATAAGCACTTAACATTTATTTTTAATAACGTACACCAATAGAATAATTTTATTTTAATAGAATAAATAAATGAAATTGTGTTGAAAATATTCATATTCTCAACCTAATTTTATGTTTTTTAATTAAGTCAAACGCAAATCTAAAATATCTTTAATATAGAATGTTCTTTTATGATGACGTGGCTGTTTCAGTAAAACTCTTTCGTCTTTCTCATTCATAACGTCAGACGCATCAGTTCTAGAAGCAAGCAACTGTGAACTATTCAGTTCTTCTTTTAGGTCTTCAAAAGATGGCAAAGCCTCGCTGGAAGTTGGCGAAATATTCCTCGCCAAGGGAATTTCATTTGAGACAAAGGAAATGTTCTCTTTTATCAATCTTGGTCTATTATTATCATCGGTTGCACTTTGTGAAGATGTGTTTTCTCTTTTACTGGATCCAGCTTTTGGAGACCTTCTCAGGATTCTGTTGATGGATGACACAGATGGTAAAGAATCTCGAGGACAAATGCCGTCGAATAACAGTTTTTCTCGAATTTCCCAAGCAAACAAAGAAGCATTTTCATTTTTGTATTGTCGAATTTTCGCTATGACTAAGGGGGTTGACACTCTTGGTTTGCTACCACCTAAATGATACAGAATTTCAATATAAATAAGAATTTCAATATAATAATTCGATATTTATAAAAAAAATTTTAATCAGATAATGATTTTTCATTTTTTTTAATAATCAGTGTATTATAATTGAATCTTCCTTAACTTATTATAATTTTGCCATAGATAAAAAATTAATTTATAGTATTTAAGGGAAAAATTCTGGAGAATAAATTAAAATTACTTATTATTTAAAAGAATATCAAACTATAAATTTTGTTTCGAAAGTTTAAAATTCAAACTAATTTCTTTTAACGATAAATATTATTGTACACACACATTTCGAAATCTTAATTATCAAATTATTATCCCAAAAAATACTTATAATTGCCAAAAAACATTTTTAATTTACAAGTTAATTATTAAAATCATACATACTTTACTCAATTATTATTAGACATTATACTCTTAAAAAGATTTGCTAGATATACAAAAAAAAATAACTATTTCCTTTTATTGTATACGTCTTATTCATTCGAAAATTAGTTTTAAAATCAATTTATTCAAATTGAACCTGCAATAATTTTAACTATTAAAATTATGCAAAAAAATAGTACATAGATTTGTATCGTGCAGTGTGAATAACATTTAAAAAAAAGGGGACCGTAAAGAAAGTGGTTGTTTTTGTAGAAATTACACATGTATAAAGCTGATATATAATTAATGAAATGTTTAAAATTTCAGTCCCATCAATGGCTAAAAATTTTAATTGAATTTTAAAATCAGTAATAGGTGAACCTCTATCCCTGGTAGTGATTCATGCTAACTTCATTAATAAAGATTCTTAATCTCAACTTGCGTTGACATTCTACCAAACATTAATTAGTTATTACTTCATATTTCATATCTGTGGCGTTTTGGAACATGTTTTAGAAATGGTAACGTTGCCTACCATATCTAATACACGTTCTATTGGTGAAAGGTTCGGTGATAATGCTGATCCACAGAAATGCGAAGCGTTTGGGATCTGGCATCTTGTTGGAAAATGAGTGAGGCAACAGTCCACACCGGATGCCATCAATATATTATTCAAATGTTACAACTATATTCAGTATGGCTAGAGGTGATCTTTTGTTATATGGAATAGATTTCCACTTCATTAAGTGAAATAACATGTCTTTACGCCTCTGTAAAACGAAGGATGTTTGGGATCGCTAGCCTGCCTCTAGACACGCGGATGCGATTATCAGCTCCTGGGTGGTTAAAGGAAGCGGAAATCATCGCTGTGAATGCTATGTGATTCCAATGTTCTGACAGCCATGATAATCGACTAAATACCACTTTAAGCAACTCTGTAGATATTGTGTAGTTAAAAACAGACGTCTTAAAAGGCATTTTGAGCGTAACCTCGTTACAGTTAAGTAACGTAAATTAGTAAAAGATGTCGCGCGTGGTATGTAAGAGTCGTAGAACACTGGTTAGTAAACAATGATGCTGATGGGCCCTTTCAGACTCTCGCACATTCATCTTATTTTGGTTTACATTTGTTCAACTTGGCCTTCCAGGACCCCTTCATTTTGCTAATAAGTTCATTGGAATAACCATTGGATTGTTGCTAATCCTAACTAGTTATCAATGAGCTAGACCAGATCCATGAGCACATAAAAAGTCCGAACCAAGATGGGTATTCAGATACAGATCCTCCTTTACAAACAAGAAAGAAGGTGATCAGGAGTGAACCGGCGTTGTTATATTTCCCACAGTGTCCACTTTGGAGTCTAGACAAAGCAGTCTGCTGGACTCGACTATCCCCCAAAATAAGTAGCATCTCCAGGTGTAAAAGCGCTGGCAACTACATTGTTACCAGCACCTTTGCATAGCTATGTCCACACGCTGCGAGTGGTAGCCTATTGCCTGGGATGATCAATTCCACAAATTTCGGTTTTGCAACTTCGTTAAACTTCCAATTGACGTAAGTGATATTATTGGTTTAATATCAAGAGAATATAATATTGTGGCACAACGATGGAAAGTAGAGCATCTGTAATTGCTACTTGTTTAATACAACGCTGGTTGTAATTAACACTCACTGGATGCAAGTTCTCAGAATGTTAACTAGTATGCATTCCTAATGTTTTATTATTAGCGTACTTATATGAAAGCTTTCAAGCAGAATTTTATAAGGATCAGATTGTTAGAAATTAAGGAATTATAGTTTTAATTATCAATAAAGTGCACCTATGACCCCCCCCCCCATGACCACTTTTCAAATGCTTGCTTTAATCTCAATAAAGAATCTAATTTATAAATTTATATATGTTTACTGGGATGATAAATTTATTTTATAACTCATATTGGATTAAAGCAAACTATATACAAAAATTAAAAAATATTTTTCCAATTGGTTGGTATATCATTGTAATTTATGCGTTATAAAAAAAATTCCAGCTAGACAAAGTAGAAACAAATTGCTGAGAATTATTTGACAGTAGTGAGGTTACCTTGTATCTCTCGAGAACTGTTTTTTCGTAATTTGGCTTTTTTTTTCTTGTAGTCACGGTATCTGCGTGTCTTATAGTCACGTGTCTTATAGTCTCTTCATGGTCACGAACTCGTGTCTTGTATTACTTTTGTCGAATAAAGGGTTCAAGTCTATGTCTACTAAAGATTCGTCGTGCACGTTAAATCTATCGAGTCGCAAAGTTTTCAAATCGGCATGGCGTAGAAGTTTAGAGTGGAATGATAATCCAGGAATCCTTTTCATCACTCCATCGAGGTTCAAAATTACAAGATCCGTTGCCAATACTCCTTCCCTCCTTTTGAAGTACAATAAAGAATTAATGAATTAGATTTTTCTTCATGGTGTATTTTCTAGTCAAAGGTGTTTTCTCTTTAATATTTTTGTATCAGACAACGAACTTGGTGAAAATTACTTGCTGAAGTTGACAATATAGCAAACATACAATGGAAACATAATCGTAGATGGTTGTCATATATAATAAAGCAAGAAAAATAAATTCTTTCGTATAACTTATAATATATATTATTTCACGTTTTATTAAAATTTAAGTTTCATTTTTAAATTTTTTATTGTAAAAACTAAATTTTTACAAAAAATTTTGAAACAAATATGGTTTTATATATGTACTCCCTTAAAAAATGGCTAAAACTGGTTGCTGTTTTTTTAAATTGAAAATAAAAAATATTTAGGGGTGCTTTTTGAAAAAAAAGAGAGAGAGTTTGCTGAAATAAACAAGCGGTAAACAACTTAACAACTCCTTTGATTTCAAAATGAAGCATATCATTATTTTATATCATTCAAGCCATAACAGCAACGGCAAAGGAACTTATAATTTTTTAAAATTTAATTTAAAATATTGAATTTTCTAAAAATATATGATTTTTTCAGGATAAGAAAAAAGATATCTGGAATTCAAAGAGTAATTGAGAATTAAAATATTTGAAAAATTATTTCTTAATTCATAAATTTAAGTAGTTTCAACGCTAATTTTATAACCTAACAATCATTAAAAAAAATTCTCCCTTAGAAGAAGCCCTTAAAACTTTGATTTAAGTATTTTAAGATCAAAAAATGATTTTAAGTAATTAAAAACTATGTGCAAAAAATAATTATCATCATTTACATAGTAAATTACGTGTTTATAATATGAAAATAGTTATGACTTCTTTATTTTATTAATACAAAAATTAAATTTTTTTTAACGTATGTTTTATTGTGACTTAATATTTATAGTTGATTTTAATAGCTATGTAATAAGATCGTTTCGAAAGAATAAAAATGAAGAAAATATATTGTAATTAACTCAAAGGAAAATTCATTTATGTAAAATTAACATTTACTACTCTTGAAGAAAAGCACTTGATATTTTTATATATAATGAGCTTGAAGTTAGTTTTTATTACATGCATACACAAAAAAAATTTAACTGAGCTCACAAATATGGAAACACAACACACTATTTTATATTTCTTTTGTTTCTTCCTATATATATATATATATACATTGTGTCTTAATTTATATATAAGTAATCTCTCTAAAATACTTTCACACTAGTCTTTATATCATCGTAAGTTCTTATCATTGCTCTACTCTTCTCCCTGCCAATTTCGCTTAATTTTAAAAAAAACTTTTATTTTATTTCTTCATATTTTTTGCTTGCAATTACTTTATTCATAACTAGTTATTTTGATTTCAAAGGTACGTTTAGGGCTCAATCCTTAAACACCCTTCAATAAAGTTTATTATTAACAAAAATTATCTAAATTGTGTGATAACTATTTTCAAAAATAAATTCGTCTTTAACCTCTTACCAGTGTCGCCCGAATCCAGTTCGGGCAACGACTACGTGCAGTATTTGAAATGCCCGAACTGACTTCGGGCAGGAGAAAAATTAATATTTCTATTTTGTGAAGCCTAAGCTGAATTCGTTTCTACTTTAGGATACTTAATTCAGTATTTGCCTAATAAATGGTAATAGTGGTCCTAGTTTTTCACCAATTACGACTTCAGTCGAGGCTATAAAATGGCATAATAAAAAGAATCTTTGTATGATTTCTTCTGTCCATACTGTAGAAATTATTGAGTTTGAAGGTTAAAAAAAAGAAATTGAAACCAAAAGTAGTTTATGACTACAACAGCATTATGGGAGATGTTGATAAAATTGATCAACATCATACAGACTACCCAGTTAAAAGCAAACGAGGTAAAAAAATATTACCAAAAGATATTTTTCTATCTCATGGACATGGCATTATATAATTCCTTCGTTATGTATAATTCAGCAGGAGGGGCGAAAAATGATATAAAATACAGAATAGCAATTGACTAACAAAATAAGCCAAACATTCAACTGCCAGGAACAGGGCATCCTATTGTAAGCTTGCTGTACCGCACAGGTCGACACTTTCCAGAACACATTTCCCCAACGGTAAAAAATCTACTCCAACCAGACAGTGTTTTATATACTGTCTTAAAACCGATGAAAAAGGGAGGAGGATTGGACGTGAGACACGAGTTTATTGCAAAGAGTGCGATATGGGCTTGTGTCCAGTACCGTGTTTTGGGATATGCCATACTGTAAAAGATTTGTAAAATTTATGTATTGAAAATCATTTTGTTGCATTTTTATGTTAAATTATACTAGTTATATTATATTTAGCTTCAAAATTTTGTTTAATTTACTCTAATTGAATAAGATGTGTGTAATCCATTACTTTTTTATGTGTATGTAAAAATTATAAATATAGTAGTTATTGCATTTAAAATTTTATTTTTGTACTATAAAACCATTTTCTAACTTTTATAATAAACAAAAAGAACGAAATTAAACAATGAAACAAATTTTCCATTTTTGGTCCATTTTTCTGAAATATATGTCACAGTTAAGGGGTTAATCTCGATATCAGGCTTTTGAATTTAAAAGTTCTTTTAGCTGTAGGAAAAGGGGTGGATTATTGGTGTTCACTTTTGCTCTGCCTTTGAGTAAAAGATAATCGCAAATGAGCAGAGAGACCCCCTAAACTTACCTATAGCCCCCGGTAGAATGGAGCCTGTTTCGGCGAAGCGAGTCAATATCTTCGAGACACATCCATGAGATACTAACAAGTGTCTGGAAATGTCGCATGGACGGTAACCGTATAGAGCGAGTTCCAAAATCCGTAACCGTACATGGAAAGGCAAGGGCTTGCCATTAGCAAACGCCCCTCCCAGTTGATTTATACCGCCCTGGCCTGAAAGGAAAGGAAACACCATTTATCGGTAATCAACAATATAGATTTTGTTGCGTCTTTATTCGTAACAATTATGAAACTTTGATAATTTTGAATTCCATTTGTCGAGAAGGAAAAAAACAATTTTCACAATTTTTATATAAGAACATAGGGGATGAATTAAACAAAAGATTATTCAAAGAATAAAAAAAAATGAAATAATCTGATGTTTAAAATCTAAAACTAAGAAATAAATCCTAAGAAAATAGTACGTTTTGTGCGTAGATTTATAGTTCGTTTATATAAAACTTTAAAAGGTAAAACGAATCAAGTAAATATGGCCTTATGTTAATAAAAATAAATTAATATTTTCTTTAAAATAAATGTTTATTTCAAAAATAACACCATAAAAAAGAAGATAATGGTTAGAGATTGGACTAAGATTGAATTTATTATAAAATTGGATCTATCAAAACGAACATATAGTTCATCTTATAAATAATCTTATATAACTTAAAATTGCTAAAATAAATTTAGGAATATTATCTTAAAATATTTACTTTGTAAATGATTATACCAGAGTGTAAGAGTTTTTCTTCTGTACCATGATTTTGGTCCAGTTTATTTTGTTAACTCTCAAATAAGCTAAATATTACAATGTATTTTAAAATATATTCCATGGGTCAACAGAAGTTCACATATGCTTACAGTACATTTGTGTTTTTTACGTTCAGTTTCAAATAAAATGCATTAAACATTACAAGATTGACTCACATCTGTTCACAAATATAATTATATAATTTTTTTTCTAATAGACAAACGATGTAAAAATATACATGCAAAATTTTTACGAAAAATTATTTACACAGAAAGTATAGGAAATCAACTCTAGTAAATATTCGAATTCCGTACTATAAGCAAATGTATAAATATATAAGATGTAATAATTTGTTTGATATCTTTTAAGCGAAAATTTCCCTTTTATCGCCTTTTGACGTAGATTAAATTAAGTGTTTTTTTTTAAAAAAAATAGAATGTTCTACTTTATTTCATTCTTCCGTCATAACAATTTCTATTGAACTTTCGAATGTATAACACGTTTTTCTAATCGATTTTTCAATCAATTTCCAATTATTATTTGTTAGAACAGGAGTCGGCAACCTGATAATTGTACCACGCGCCAGATGTGGCACGTGGTACAATTATCAGTGGCACTCTGCATTACTCTATAAATTTGTCAATTTTTGAGTGGATGAGAATTGATAAATTGGTAATGGACCTTCTTCGACAAACATCTTCAGAATTATGAACATTTATGAAACTATATGAAATAAAATTGGCAGTTATAGAGACTGCCGATAGAAGTGAAAACTTAGAACTTTTAGTATTAAAATTTGAAATTTCATAATGTTTGAATTAAAATTATCAACATCAATCTGGTTTTCACATCTATTGACACTCCGAGCAACAACTATATGCATGTTAATATGGTTTTTTAGTATTCAAATTTATTACGGGCTGTACAAGATCATGACAAAATATAAATACAATTCAACTGAAATAATTAATATACAATCATATTATTTATGGATTGTATTTACTTAAATTTCAATGCACTTGATTTTTAACATTATTTTAATTGTTTGCATCATTGTCATCATCAATTTCAACAATACTTAGACTTTTTGTAATCCCAATTATTTCACTTTGTTCTAAAAAAGGTACAACAGGCTTATGAAAACTAAAGTACGAAAGTAAAATATTTGATTCAAATTTATCTAAGTATCACGTGTGTTAAAACCGCATCGATCGTAGTTTTATATTTTGTAGTACTGAGTTTTCGATCATTGGACATATTTAAATTAAGTGTTTCATTTAGAAATTCAATTAGTGGTAGATTTTTCTCATCTGCAAAGTTAATATTGCAGTCTCCACTTAAAATCATCAGTACATTATCATATTTTTCGCCAAATCTTTTTTCGAGTATTTCAGAACCTTCTTTTGTATAAATCATCAAATTTTCGAATAAAAATTATTGTATCTGTCTCATAAATTTTCCAGGCGAAATATAAATGGCAACCATTAAAATGTATTGCCCATTCTCGGAATCGCAACGAGCAATGCACAGTCTATACACATTGAACTTTTCACTAAATCCATTCAATTTCACTATAAGATATACACAGCACTCTACGTCAGCTGTATAGCTACAGATATACTGCTATAATCATGTCGGTGACGCGAGCGCACGAAATTTCACCCATCCAAAAAGTGTCTTAGGCGAACAGCACACTGCGTGTGCGCCAGTCAGAGCATGTCGGTGACGCGAACCCATAAGATTTTCCCCTACCAAAAAGTGCCCAACGCCGCTAAAGAAGTTTTCACTTCAAAAAAAAAATCTGAAACATAACTCTAAACATAAACTTACAGCCATTTTGTAAATTATTGAATGTCATTACTGGAGAGATTTAATTGTTTGAAGAGAGAAAATTGCATGCACTATCTGCTTTTATGGTTGTTGCCGTGTGTTTCATACTGGGGTACATACGAATCATATAATACAAATACTGAAGACTATCGATTTATTTTACTACAAACGGGATAATGGATTTCATAATGGTTTGGTGAAAGGTATCAGCTATAAATTCATCTCAGACATTTTTTTTTTCGAGAAAAGAGTGAAAATCATATCAAAAAATTCTCAAGACACTATCTTTGAACTAATAGTGAAGTCCTTAAACGTAAGCCTGTTCAATGGAAACGACTGAACTTTTCAACGGAACTGCTCCTGCTTACAATGTGAATACTATACAGTAGTGGTTGAAAGAGCATGCGCGGACTTCACAGACTTCAAATATTGGCAATCCAGCAGACCGTATTTAAATCTACACGATTATAGATAGCGGTCAGTATTGGAGACAAAAGTATACCATGAACAACATCAAAATTAGAACAGTCTTGAGCATTCTTTAAGGAGAACCGTGTGAGGGAAGCTCCCATGGAGGTAATGCGTCCTCGATAGATAATTGGTCAAAGAGACTTAAAGACGGTGCGAAGTCAAAAGCTAATTTGAATAAAAGGAGCACTATTCTAAATTTAAAGGTAAAATAAGAAGATTTAGTTTTTAATTTGATTATTAAACTTTTTTACTCTAATTCTTTTATAATTGTATCAGAATTTGCGTTACAACTAGATATATTCGAACACAAAATAATTTTTATAGCATCAGAACCATTACATAACAATCATAGATGAACATTTAAGCATATACACTGCTCAAAGACATCAGCGATGGGGCACATGGATTTAACGAAATTACGAATATATTTCTTCTGATAATTAACGTAAAACAAAAGACAGATAGTATAAGGTCTTGTAAAAAACAGAAGAAGAAAACTTCATATGCAAATCAACGTTCATGACATCAAAAACCAGAAAAGCGATATAAGTGCAGAAATCGGGATTTCGCAGAAGCTGTTGTTTTTTGTTGTATCAGTGGGAAAATTCAACTTTTCGGTTGTTGTTTTGAGAATAGGTAACTGGATAATGTCATGACAACATGATATACCGGAACCCATGGTTTGGAACATTATCAGGAAACTGGAATGTTGACAAACACAACGAGTGAAACACTGTTAGAGTGGCAAGAAATGTCATTGCAGCACTGTAGAATCGATTCCAAGAAACAGGGAATGTTCGAAGTCTACCAGGATACGGTCTCCACGTGTTACCACAGCAGATAATGACCAATATATGTTGTTAAAAGCTCGTCAAGACAGAATGACCAATACTACGCTGATTCAAAGACAGTTTCTTTCCTTTTGTGAAGATGAAGATGTATCTCAATCCAAACTATCCGAAATTGCCTTTGTGCGGAGTATCTGTATGCACAAAAACCAATGATGGACATTCCATTTGCAGCAAGACACCGCTCGGTCCAAAGAAAGTGGGCTGCTGAACATCGAGTTTGGAGTCAAGTATTGCTTATGAACGAGTACCGATTCAGTTTAGAGTGTGACACTATACGTGTTTTGGTATGGGACACTCGAAATAACCTTATATTCGTTCAGGAAAGATAGCATTATAGACGAGGTGGTTTGATGGTATGGGCTGGAATCCGCATAGGTGGACGTATAGACCTGCATATCATTCGGAAAGGCAATTTGACAGCTCAAAGTTGCGCAAACGGGATCCTGAGATCCCATATCATATCTTCCACTGCAGCCATTGGTGATGCCTTTCTTTTAATGCAGGATAATGCCAGATGCAATACACCTTTTCTTGTGGATAACTTTCTTGAAGCTGAAACAATACATAGAGAGAGAGAGATTTGTAGTGGTCAACATTCCCTCCTGATCTTAATCCAATCTAGAGCGTTTGGAACACACTCGGACGACGCATTGCTGCAGGGACAAGGATTCCTGCTACTGTAGAGTTGGAGATCACATAACGTCAAGAGTGGAACAACAAACAGTAGCCCCAAAGTCTTATCAATAACCTCATTGCATCCCTGTTAAACAATTATATGGCAGTCTTAAAAGTTCGGGAGGACCACTCGCCATGTTAAATACCCTGTATTATTTCCAAACAATCATTTTTTGTCATTTACATGTTACTAAATTGTTGCCCTGAAGCATTATTTCATGTTCTTCGTTTCATTCCAAAGAATTAGTTCCCGTGCAATTGTTTTTTGCTTCTCTTTTTCTGTACTATATTTTGTTACACCTGTAATTTCCATTTTATGCCCATGCATGGCTATCTCGCAACGTTTTCTTCCCTTTTTTACTTGTTCTCCTATTTTTTTTAGCAGAGTAGTTTAAATTTTTAAATTTTGATTAAGTTGAAATACATTTTATACATTCGATATTTTAAGCAAATATTTGTCAAGTTCTATGTAGAATATTTATGTTTTTAGCATTCAATGATTGTATTCTTAATGAAATTCAGAATGCCAACATCTCTCCAAACTATTACACTTTCAAATTATATTAATAAGTACACCTATTCTCTCCACCCCTTCTCGATCTACAAGTTACGTTTTTAACCTATTTCATTTTTACAGGGTTTGTAAAATATGAAACTTAAGAAAAATTCTGCTGTAATTTTTAAATTTCGTTCACTAAGTAACATAGGCCTTCGTACTTCAAGTCATTTTTTTTATATTTCTATTCTATTCTGAATTCAATTTAATCGAAACTAAAACTGAGGATTCTTTCATTTTGTATGTACAATCAAACTTTTTGCTCGTGTGATTTAGTGTAATAAATTTTCAGCAGCAGAAAGGCGTACATTATTGTGTTTTTCTATTCATATTTACTGATTACTGATAAACAATCTTGCTCTTTTATAGCATTTTTATAACTTTAATGAAATTTTAAGGATTTCACCCCGACAACAAAAATATAAAGCGCAGTTAGTTTTATCTACGCCACTTTGGGGTTTTGTGTCCAAATTATATGAGGACCATTTATGAACGATCCAAAAGTCAGATTTTAATTCAATACTTGCTTCTAATTCTGTTGAAATGTTCATAGCAATTAGACAATGCTTTATATACGTATTTTTAAAATATTTTTACTGTATCTAAAATACTGCAGAATAATATTCCTTCTTCCCTTCCTCAGTGGCTCAACAGCCCAGAGTGGACCTTTGCCTTCTCAAGAAGCCTTTTCCAGGCCAGCCATCTTCCCATTAGTTTTCTCCAATTCTTAGTTCCAAAACTAAGAGAAGAGATATATTTAATTTTACCTACCCTTTCTTCGTGGGCCAATTGGTTGGGCACTGACACTTTTTTGCGATGCAGTCTTTGTCCGTTCTGACAACGTGACCTGCCCGTTTAATTCGTTGTATTTTGATGAAATTAACAATATCAGGTTCTTTATATGATTGATAGAGCTCGAAATTTGATCTTCTTCGCCAAGTTCCATTTTCCAGAATTCCTCCAAAAATAAGTTTTAAAATCTTCTTGCAGAATAATATTTTTAACATCATTAATTATAAATATGTTATTTTTAAATTTAATCATACCTGTTGCAACATTTATTCCATGCATTATTCTAAAATATTCTTACTCAAGAATTAACAAATTATACAATGATCATTATTTTAACTGTAAAATTTTTTAATAATATATTATCTATAAAAATGTCAGAATTATCAAATGATTACATGAAATAAAGTAAGCACTTCTTAAATAAAAAGTGTTTTCAAAAAATATTTTGAATAAACTTTTGATGATCATCAGGCTAAATGAATTTAAAAAATATCAATATATGTAGTAGAAAATACTAAGCCCAATTTCTTTGATTTTTGATAAGAAAAAAATTCTGGAAAATAAATTTCTGTAACACAAATACTGGAAAACAAAAGGAATAAGTCATTGTATTCCAATTAATTCATATCATTCTAAAAAAATCTTCAATTTTAAGAAAATCATCAAAATACAGGAAACATACTTGAGGCGAGAGATTTCTTTATTATTTCAAATTGTTTTATTCAACGAAAACGTAGGCCTAAGAGTTGTGGTGACCCTGCAGTCTTAATGCTAAACGATCTATTCCTCACTTACCGTAGGCCAGGGGGGGGGGAATCTTTATGGATCACGTGCCATTTTTTCTACAGAAATATTTAATGAGGTACAGATGTCCAATAAACAATTTTGACTTGTGATTATTGAGAAAGTAATAAAATAATTACTAACAACTCAAAACTATTTACTACAAAAAAAATTGGCAGTTATAGAAACTGCCGATAGAAGTGAAAACTTAGAACTTTTAGTATTAAAATTTGAAATTTCATAATATTTGAATTAAAATTATCAGCATCAATCTGGTTATCACATCTATTGACATTCCGAGCAACAACTAAATGCATGTTTATATGGTTTTTTATTATTCAAATATATAACGGCTGGACAAGATCAGGACAAAATATAAATACAATTCATTGAAATACCAATTAATATACAATCATATTATTTATGGATAGTATTTGTATTTAATTAATTTCAATGTACTTGATTTTTAACATTATTTTAATTGTTTGCATCATTGTCATCATTAATTTCAACAATGCTTAGACTTTTTGTACATTCAATTATTTCATTTTGTTCTAAAAAGATAGAATAGGTTTATGGTAACTAAAGTAAGAAAGGAAAATGTTTTATTCAAATTTATCTAAGTATCGCGTAAAAACCGCATCGATCGTCGTTTTATATTTTGAAGTACTGAGTTTTCGATCATTAGACATATTTAAATTAAGTGTTTCATTTAGAAATTCAATTAGTGGTAGATTTTTATCACCTGCAACAGTTAATATTGAAGTCTCCACTAAAATCGTCGGTACATTATCATATTTTTCGCCAAATCTTTTTGCGAGAATTTCAGAACTTTCTTTTGTATCAATCATCAAATTTTCGAATAAAAATTGTTGTATCTGTCTCATAGATTTTCCAGGTGAAAATATAACGGCAACCATAAACATGTAGTGCCCATTCTCGGAATCGCAACGAGCAATGTACAGTATATACACATTGAACTTTTCACTAAATCCATTCAATTTCACTATAAGATATACACAGCACTTACGTCAGCTGTATAGCAACAGATATACTGCTATAAGCATTTCGATGACGCGAACGCACAAGATTTCACCCATCCAAAAAGTGTCTAAGGAGAACACACTGCGCATGCGCCCAGTCAGAGCATGTCGGGGACGCGAACTCATAAGATTTTCCCCTACCAAAAAGTGCCCAA